>RJWM01000961.1:0-177065 GCA_004363535.1 Dasyprocta punctata
TTTTTTGGTAGAGATTGAATCCTTTTCCAGACTTTAAATGCCACTGAATCATTTAAGCTATTATTGGAAAGTTAAGGGAATTTGAGGTCTTCTAAAAAAATAATGTTACATGCTGTTAATTGAATTGTCTTCTGTTAACACTTTAAGTAGAATAAATAGAATTACGTTCCTGGGATTTGAACTTGGAAGTTTTTGGACTTGTGTAAATGTTAAAACAGCTGCTCAGATCTGAGAATCATTTCCTTTGTATTCTGAGCTCAAATGGGAAGCTCAGCTTCTAACATGCCTTGGCAAGCCTTCACTACAATTAGCATGTATAGTTTAACATCAGTTAATCAACTGTCATATTATTTTTTGTGCTATGAACTTTGTTTTGCTACATGCTATGATGTTGTGGTTAGTATTAAATTGGATTAAAGTGCTATTTCTGAAAGATCTTTTTCCTCTCTTCCCTATTTTTTAAAGTGAAATTAACAGTTTTATGGCACAACTACTATGACAAACCTGGGATTTTCATTACATATTTTAGTGACATTCTTTCCCAATTATAAGTATAGAGAATATGGGTCCAAGAATTTGTGTATCAATTTCAAAATTTCAGCTACACCCTTGTTTGTATCTGTTTACTCAAGCCAGTTGGATTCTTTGAGATCTTGAAAGGAACACATTTTCTTTTCATTAGTAACAGTGCATCAGACTTTAAGTGCAGTCAGTTAAGCAAGTGCGCTTGAGGCAGACCCACTGCTAAAGCACAGATGTATATGTGAAGGATTTTAATTAAACAGTGTATTGCAGTATGATATGCACCCTGTGAAATGTACCATTTCAAAATGTACAGTCAGGGCCATTAAGTACATTCACATTGTTGGGCAACATTCCCACCATCCGCCTGCAAAACCTTTTCATCTTCCCCAGCTGAAACTCTACCTACTAAAAAATAACTCCCCATTATCTCCTGGTAGCTTCTGAAACCCATTATTGTACTTCTTTCTCTAAGATTTTTACTTCTGTAGGTATCTCATATAAATAGAATTATACAGTAATTATCCTTTGGTAGCTGGCTTATTTCACCTAATGTCTTCAAAAGTCATACATGTTGTAACACATATTAGAATGTTCATCTCTTTGTAACAATATGATTGATAATATTTATAATTCATAGTAATATTCCATTTATGTGCCACATTTTGTTTATATATTTGCCAGTGGACGCTTGCTTCTCACCTTTTAACTGTTGCAAATAATGCCACTGTGAATATGAGAGTGCAGAAATAAAATCATAGGAGCATAGAGTAATTCTGCTTTAATCTTTTGAGGAATCACCATGCTGCTTGCCATAGTGGCTGCACACCATTTTTTACATTTCAACAAGGAATGCACAGGGTTTAAATTTCTTCCTATCCTCACCAACACTTATCCTCTGCTTTTTAAAATAAATGATAGACATCCAAAAGAGTGTGTGTAAAGTTTTAAAAAATTATTAGTATGCAAATATAACTTTTTAGATGCAGATTCAGAACTATAATACCAAATAATTTTAATTGGATATATACAAAAAGAGAATTGCCTCATCATGTGTTCCTGTTTTATTAATATATTTAAAGTATAAAAGCATAGTAGCCACATTGAATAAAAATATCTAATAAGTGGAGGAAAGAAATATAAAAATAAGTGCTGTGAGACTTCCAAATGGTATTAGAAAACTCTTCCTCAGTGATATTTGAAATATACCTGTTAATGGTTGAGTGGCTGCTTTTAAAAACACCTAAAACATGTTACAGTGATGGAACGTTATAACTTATACTAATAAAAAGTTAATGAAATGCTTACTAAGCCATTTTTTTCAAGTACAAATGTATACATCATTCTCTGTTTTTAGATGTTACAGTTAAAACTCCACAGCCTTGGTTTTACCAATCCATTCAGTATATGACAACACATTCCTATGTTTATACTCTTTTTTCCCTCAGGCTTTTGACGGTTTTTAAGGTTCACTACCCTGACCTGAACTCTCCAGTTTTGTGCTAGTAGAAAGTGGATTACTTCATTAGCAATCCAAAAGTACCAGGTGAATATCTATCTAACATCTACCTCTGTGGAACAAATATGCCCAGGTTGTTGGGAATATACACATGTGGTATCGTTTTTCCCTTATTTGGAACATACAGAACTAAATTAATAACAGTTCTTACAAGACCCTGGGGGTTTGGGTAAAAGAATTTTGATCTCCTTTAGGAAGGGCTCGCCAGTACTCTCAGGAGAGATGCACTTGACTTTTGACCTCTTTTCAAAGGCACCTGTGTGAGCTTTTAAAATCCACTACCACCAATTATCCACTTTCAACCTGAAGTGTTTAAACCTAGGACCACATTAACTGAGCTTAGCACATAGCCATGTCATTGTAGACTTCCTGATGTGAGGAGATGTCTTGACATAGTTAAAAGGGAGTTTAGGGATGGGGCATGAGATTAATCAGGTCCTCCTACTGACAGCTTCAAACAAAGAAGCCTTTTAGCCACCTGGTTTGTGTCTCTCACACCTGCATTCAGATTGCAGAGACAAAGCTTCGTATATTGCCTTGATCCCATTCTTTTCAGGTGCTTATTTGTAGCTACACCGCATCACTTAATGAGTCTCTAGCAAAGGCAGTGCAGAAGATGCAAATACAGTTTCATCTTTCAGGGAAAACGGCGCTGCTAGAATTGTAACCATTTTGAAAATCAGTTCATCATGGATGTACTCCTTCAAGACTTTTGGGAAGGAGGCCCCAGCTCATGGTATATTTGAGTTATATGCATAATTCTTTCGTCTGCTATCATTTTCTTGGAAATTTAAACCAGGGTAATATACATTTCTCTCTGCTTGCTTCACATCATTGTTGGTTTCTTTGGCAGGAAATGTGGCTTTCATTTTAGACTCTGAGCCTATTAAATTTAATATTTTTATTTTGTACTTATGGTGCACAAGTCTTAAGCACTGCACTACTAAGTTATTCCAGCATTCGGGAGGCCAGAGTAAGTCTATGAAAGTGAGATTCCAGTTGTCTAGCAAGCCCTTAAGCCTTTGCACGCTGCAGAGTTTCAACAACAGCCAGTGACTGCATTGTTAGCTGTAACCAAGAAATGCAGAAATATTAGAGGCCTAGTTGAATTCATATTCTATGCCTGGTTTAAATCACTGATGTTGTAAGATCTGGCTGTGGACTAAAAAAAATTCCAAATGTTTTCTGGTTCTAGTTTTTGATATTTTTTCCCTATGAAAAGTAAAACCATACAGAATCACTTGATTGCACAATGAAACACAGTTCCAGGCTCATGCTAATAATTTATCCCAGTTTAGCCTTAGCTGAGTTGTGCAATGTCCATTTCGAATACACTCGTCCAAGGCATTTGATCCTAAGTTTCAAGAGCCATTTTGCTAAATAAAGAGTGGCATGTACTCTCTGATATGTGTTTGGCAGGTAAGGCCACCTGATTTTTCTCCTGTGGAGAGCTGACTTCCTTTAAATTTCTGCTTTTAATTGTCTTAACTACTATGTTTCTATACTAGCTATCTGGTATTATATGGCTGTTCACTGGGGTGACAGCACCAATAGTGACAGTCACAACAAGGAATATACCAGCAGTGTATGCTGTGTGCCAGGTACTATGCTAAGAACTTCATGTATTTTAGGTCATGTGCTTCTCCAAGAAACGAGGGGAAGAAAATTTCCTGTGGAGAAATGCAACACCCAGTTTAATTATAAGGAAACTGAGGCTCATAGAAGAAAGCAACTTCCCCAAGACCATACACTTCTTAAGTAGGAGAACCAGAAGTTGAACCCTGGCACTAATTACAGAACTGATTATAGGTGTACATATACACCGAATTAAGATTTTTTTAAATTTTAAAAACCAAAAAACTATAAAAATGATACAGAATTTCAAAAAAATAGGAAATTAACACTAGGTAATATATTGCATATTGTGATCTTAAAAATAGTTGTTCAGGTTACAAGATTTAGGCATGAAAAAAATGGTCAATCAAACAATGAAAATACAAACTGTTCTTTTTGATGAACAGAGATTAGTATTATAGTTATCTATGTTTGACAACAACACACCTGCTTTTTACCAGAAACAAGAAAAATTGCCAAATATGTGTATTTGAGATGTCATTGCATTCTATTTTAATTTAAAGATTATATGAAATGAAGAGGGAAAAAGGATATGAAACCTTCACCTACATGCACTCTTGAAGATAATGAACATTTCCTTTCCAATAGTGTGCTTGAATTCATAGAAATGAGATGTTCATTTACTTTCCAATGATTTTATTTTTTTATTTTTATTTTGAAGAGAATAAAACCAAATGAAATAAAACAGAATAGAGTCAATCAAAACAAAACAATGAACATGGTACATGACTTCAAAAAAGATAAAAGGAAATCAATAATGGCTACTATAATGCCTCTTATGGTCAAAATAACTGCCCATACCATCAGGCATAATAAAATCAAACATAATAGTACAGAATAAAACTGATAAAAACAAAATAATGGAAGAAATACAGGACTTCAAAACAATAATAAAACAACAGTGGTTCCCATAATGCCTCTTGTTATCTTCTAAGTAGTTGCCTATATCATCAGACATAATACAATCAAACAAATCAAAATAGAATAAAATCACTCAAAACAAAACAATGACAGCAACACAGGGCTTCAAAACAAAGTAATAGGAAATCAATAATGGCCACCATAATGTGTTTTGTTATCTTTCAAATAGCTGTCTATGCCATTTAATATAATAAAATTAGACAAACTGAAACAGAATAAAACTAAACTAAACAAAACAATGAAAACAATATGGGATTCAAATCACAATAATAGATTAACAATGGCCACTGCCTTCCCTTTTTAGACACTTTCTCCACTTTTACTTTCACAAGATGTATTGTGTATTTTGAATCCCACTAATTCATTTAGTTTTTTAGACTAGGGAGACAACACGATGTTTACCCATGTGACTGAATCATTTCATCTTTTCCAATGATTTTAAAATGACATCTCTTTTTGAAACCATCTTCAGGGCGCATGTGAAATGATCAAAAAAGTTGTCAAAGTGGTGTTTGCAGATTGACGATCATGATATATAATATTGTTTTCAACTAGTTTTCTACCCTGTCTGTAGATAATGTCTCCTAGCTCAGCCATTGGCAGGAGGGATCTTGTCATCATGGATGTAAATCATGGTTGTCCTGAGGAGTCTCTGCACGGTGTGTGGAGGATTGCTGAGCAGGACAGGTTGGGGCATATGTGTGACACTCAGTTTGTTTTCAATCTCCAGGGCTGGGCTTGGAGTTTCTACATCTGTTTCACAAAGAAAATGTAATATTTGAAGGGAATACTAACAAACAGGTGTGCTGTGTCTGCTACTGCCCAATCCCTCCAAGTCATTTTGTGTCTTGTGTGTGATGGAGTTTTTGTGCACATACACAAGGGTCTCTAATGGATACCAAGGTTCCCAAGATGCACATGAGCTCCAGCATAAAAAGGAACCAAAATGACTTTTAAGGAAGCCCAAAGAGACCATCACCATTTCAGTATGATGCAGACTGAAATCATCCAATTTGTTGTCTCAGCTCCTCTTTGCCTACCACACCCAACCCCATAGCAAACTAATTCACCACTAGGAAAGACTTTTATGAACTAGAGCTGGGAAGACTTCTAGGTCAAGTCTTCCATTTCTGTGTCAAGCCTGGATCAGCCTCCCCACCCCACTGTGCCCTTTGGAGTTTTTCCTCAACTCAAAATGTCTCACGCCTACATTTTCCTTTCTTGCCATTATCCCATAACTTCTAGTTACAACCTTTTCTGTCATGCCAACTAATTCCTCTCTGTCCTTTGTAGATGATTATATCATCTTAAGTCCTTCCTTGGATTTCATGCTTATATTTTCCATTCACGTAAGTCACCCACTCTAGCCATTCTGTAATTCTTTTCGCCTTGCTCTGAATTTTGTACTGTCTGTCTCTCTCACTGTGGGTCCTACAAAACCTGAGCATGGGCTCAGCTTGGGCTAGGGAAGGAAGGAGCATTGTCTCTCTTTATTAACAGGGGCTACTGTGCCAGAACTTTCAAAGGGCATTTTGTGATTTAACATTGGCCATGAGGTTGCCATAGAAATAATCCTTAATTATTTATAAGCTTTCACCTGTGCCCGGCAGGGTACTACTCTCTAAATCACCAGTGCCCAGTAAAAATCAAATGTGAAATACACATGCAGTATTAAATTTTCTAGTAACTGCATTAAAGAAGTAAAAAGACAGGGAAAATTAATGTTGATAATATTGAACATACTGTATCGAAAGTTATCACATTGCAGTGTGATCAATAGTGAAAATTAATGGACTATATAAAAATGTCTTTTTCTACTAAGTCTTGGAGATCTTGTGTATTTCATTTCATTCTTATAATTCATCTCAATTCAGACACTACACATTCATTAGAAGCACAGTACTTGATCTATATTTAGATAATTTAATTTCATAAAATTTAAAATTGAAGTAGATTTACATACCAAGTTTTTCAAACATAAAGTTCTACAATAACTATATTGAGCATTTAAAAAAATTATATTTTAGCTAGTCAAAATGAAGTTAAAATAAAATTCCTTAGCTATATTAGCTACATTTGAAGTGCTCAAATGTCTACCACACCTGTAATTTAGCTTCTATTTCTGAGGTGAATCAAAGTTTTTGGATTCTTGAGACATGAACTTTAGGGAGGGGGGACTAAGAAGAAGACATAAGTTTTGATCCATCATTTGACTTTCCATAAGGTGTCCATTTTGTTGGTTTTTTTTTTTATAAGTTCTTAGATGTTAAGATACAATGGTGTGATTTCTGACTGTATCCACATTAAGTACTATGAAATTAATATACCATCATGGAAAGACCTTAGAAATCAGAAACAGTAAGAACTATATGAAAGAGAGGCTTGAAAATCATTGTCAGGTCTTGGATTTTGACTGGTTTATAAATGTTCTTTCTTTACTTTGTCATAGAAATGCTAATGAAACTAATGTTATAAATATATATCCAACATACATCCATTCATGATAAAACACTTAACAAACAGGAATAGAAAGGACCTTTTTCAACTTGATAAAGAGCCTCTACAAAAAGGATGCAGTTAATAACATCATGGGTAATGGTGAAATACTGAGTGCTTTCAATGCTAATACCAGAAACAAAATAAAGATGTCTGCTCTTGACACTTCAATACTGTTCTGAACTATCTAAGAACTTGGGCAATTTAAAAAGAAAAGAAATAAAAGGCATTCAAATTGTAAAGATAGAAACAGAACAATCCCTATTTGTAGATTAGATGATCTTATATTCAGAATATTCCAAGGGATTAAAAAGGACAAATTAATGAAACTAATTTAAAAAGCTCAATAAGGCTATGAGATACAAGATCGCTATTCAGAATGAACTGAATTTCAACACACTGAGAAGGAATATTTTGAAAGTGAAAAATGATTTTAGGAAAACAATTCTAAATAACAGCAAAAGAACAAATTATTTGGGTAGAAATTTAACAAAGAAAATGTAAAACTTGTATTCTAGCAACAACAAAACTTTGTAAAAAGAAATAAAAGGAGATCTAAATAAATAGACTTCTTCTGCTTGTGAATTATATTATTTAAAATTTATTAAGATGGCATAGGGTTGGAAAGTTATGATCTAGAGGTCATGACAGACACTTGTATCACAAAAGACAGGTAACAAAAGAGAGGTGTTACACATTTATTTGACCATAGTTTTAAGTGGCACAGAAACTTTCAGAAAGACCCAGGGAAGCTGTATATTTATACTGTGCTTCAATACATAGTGAAGAGTCAGGTGGAAAAGTGATTGGACAGACGCGTATGGTCTGGTCTTAATGGACTGATATAGGGTAGAGACTCAGAAAGGCCTGATTCTTTAGTTTCCTGTGGGGCCTCTGTATAGCATGCCTTTCTTCTCGGTATGGGTAAGGAAACCTACAGAATGGGAGTCTCCAATAGAGAAAAGTAAGTGATTTTTCTAGGTTTTATGGATTAACTTTGGGGAAGAGGAAATCTAGTTTTTATGACCTATTTTGTTGAAAAGAAGGCAGTTTCTATGACTTGCTTCAGGGGAGGGAGAATGATGGGAGATAACAAGATGGGAGAAGATCAGAAAGATCTTGCTTCTGAAGCCTTTCCAGTATCCTTCAGGTCAAAATATTTAACACATCAAAGTCCCACACTCTGGATTATTAATATCTGAGCCAGACAACAGCAATATTCCCCAGATCGATGTATAATGAATGTAATCCTTATCAAAAATTCAGTTGCCTTTTTTACAGAAATTGATGCGGTGACCCTAAAATTCATATCCAAGGAATACAAAATGGCTAAACAAAGCTGGAGGGCCCATACTGACTGCTACTACAAAGCAACATTGATCGAGCAATCGAGCATAGTACTGACATAAGGATAGACACACAGATTAAGGGAACAGAATTAAGAGTCTAGAACTACACCCTTACAATTCTGAGTATTGACAAGGGTGCCAAGTCTGTTCTGTGGAGGCAAGAGTAATATTTTTGACAAATGGTGTTAGGGCAATTTGATATTCACATGTAAAAGAATGAATTGAATCCTACCATACAAATAAATTAACACAGTATGAACAACAGATATGATGTGAGAGATAAACCTCAAAATCCTATAAGACTCTGAGATGAAAACACAGTATGAAATCCTCTGGACCTTGTCTCCCGAAGTACAAATAAGAAAAGAAAAAATGGATGTTTGACTTCATCAAATTGAAAACATTTTGTTGTTGTTATTAATGATAGTATCAAGAAAGTGGAAACATGGTATTTACAACTTAGTGAATTTTAATTTAAGGATTTAAAATGCAGGAATTTATATTACAAGAGAAAGAAAATTTGTTTGCATGTTGTAATATGGATGAATCTTGAAAATGTCATGTTATGTTAGTGAAAGAATATAATTCAGGTTGAATGTAACTCATCCAAAAATCTTAAGTCTAAAATTTTAAAAAATCCTTTTATTTTATTTTATTTTTTACTATTGAGACCCTAAGTATGAAATTTCTCACCTGACCCTGTGTGTTAGATTGCACTCAAAATATAGGTGCACTAAAAATATTGTAAAAAAATTTTAGGCTGTGTGTATAAGGTATATGTGACACATAAGTAACTTCATGTTTAGATTTAGACTCCATCCTCAAGGTATCTCATTATGTATCTAAAATTACTTCAAAATCAGAGAAAAAATACCATGAAATCTTAAATTCTTCTAGTCCCATGTCTCAGATAAGGGATATTCAACTCATAATAGTAACAAGTCAATAATAAAAAAGTTATTCAATTTAAAAATGAGCAAACATCTGAACTATTTCTCCTAAAAATAAGTGTGTAATTGGTCAATGAGCTCTTGAAAAGATGTTCAAAATCAGAAGCCATGAGGGAAATGCAAACCCAAACCACTATTTGATGCCACCGTTTTAATATGACCCTCAATAGGACACACACACACACACACACACACACAAGGATGGCTATTGTAAAAAACAGATAATGCCAAGTATTGACAAGAAGGTAGAGAAATCAGAACGCTCATATATTGCTAGTGGGAATGTAAAATATTATTACCACTTTGGAAAACAATTTGGCAGTTCCTCTAAAGATTAATCACAGAGTTCCACTCTGAGCAATATACCCAAGAGAAATGAAAACAATCCACACAGAGACGTGTAAACAAATGTTCATAGCAGCGTGGGTCACAATAGCTGAAATTGGAAATAACCTAAATGTTCATCAACAGATGTCAGAGGATGAATGGATGATCAAAGTGTGACACATTCGTACAATGGGATAATATTTGGCAGTAAAAAGGAAGGAAATTCTGAGAATTGCTATAACGTGGATGAAACTTGAAAACATTAAGTGAAAGAAATGAGTCTTGAAAGGTCACATGTTATACAACTCTATTTATAGCTAGGATAAGAAAGTCTGTAGGGACAGAAAGTAGCTAAATTATTCCTTCGGTTTGGTTGGTTGAAGGCCAGGGAGTAGGGAAGGGATACCACTAATGGATACCAGTTCTCATCTTTGGATAATGATCCAAAATTGATTATGGTAAAAATAATACATATACATATGCCACTGAATCGTATACTTTAAATGCATGAATTGTATTATAGTAGGAGGATTACATCTCAAGCTATAAAAACAAACAGCTCTTATATACAAAGTAGATAGATCAAGTTAGACTGTTAATTCTACTCATTTGGAAAGCAAAAAGCATGGTTTATAAAATCAAACATTTTCTTAGAAAAGTTGAACTTCGGGGCACAAGGGACATTCAAAAACTGAAAAAAAGATTCTCTACAGCACAAAGAACTGAGGGGGAGAATCACTTAAAGGAAATGGGAGAAATTAGGAATTAAGGCAGCTAATTGGCTGAAGGAAAACATCTTAAAAATGGATCTGAAAGTGGGTAAGGAACTGTCTGAAATCTTGAATTTGGATTGCAGGATTCCTTGGCTTTGGATACTGTGGACCAAGCCTGAAGGCGTGAACCTGCTGAAAAGGAAGAGCGTGCTTGCAGTTCTTGCATTGCTGGAAGTTTCTTCTGTGCACTCCATTTCCCAACACATTTCTAGATCCATGTGTTGCAGCCTCTGTGGCCTCTTGGCAAAGATGTGGGCCCCTTTGGACAGAGGGTTCTCTAGGAAAATTCCTGGTGAGTCTGGTTGACTCACTGATCACGATCACACAAGGGAAACCATTTTACTTACAGCACTTCAAGCACCTGGGTACAGACCATGGGTGGATGTGTAAACATTGGGCAGAAATGTGGACTTTCCTTACTTTGAGATGTATCTGTGGCTTTTTGATATGGTAAACAACAATGACAACAGCAACAACAAGCAACAACAACAACAAAAACACAGCCACTGAAAAGCAGTGTATCTGAAATTGTCATCCGAAAGAATTTCTTTTGTCAGTCTGTTTAAAGTTCACACATGAATGGGAAAATCTTCATAATGAGAGAACTGGCAAAAAAATATGGAGATATGCTGTAAATAATTGAGTAGACTGAGAGTTTTCCTCCTCCAGTAAGAGCAGTTACTTTGAAATTATGTTCCTTGATGCCTTTGTAGTAGGTCAAGATCTTTTCAAGTGAAAGATAAATGGTTGCAAACTGTGGATTTGTTCTGTAATTTCTGTGTCCCAGGAATAATAGGAGTCGGCCAGGCTGATGAGTTTGGGAAGGGCATTCTTGGAAAAAAGTATGGCACCTTCCAAAGCCTAGGATTCCTCCAGGAAATCACAGGCAATTAATTTCATATACCAGGAAAACCGAGTGTAGCGTCAGCCGCTGTAAGAGATGGGTGGGGATTTGATCACAATGTTGAATAATTCAGAAGTGATTTCTAAGTCAATGGGAAACCACTGTGAATTTGATGTAGGGAAGTGAGGTAATCAGGCTGCGTAGTAGATGAACGAAGATGGGGAAGGGGAGGAGAACAAATATTTGTTGAATATGCATTATTCATCAGTTCCCCAACTAAGGATTTTAAATATGTACATTGCCTTTAATGGTCCTGACACTTCCGTGACTTGAATATTATAATAAGTTCTGTATTACAGAAGAAGAAACTAAAGTTCAGAGGTCTTGGTCACTTATTTTCATCTCTCATTTACCAAGTGTCAGATTTGGAATGAGAACCTAGATTTAGTGGCTTTTAAATACATTTCAAAAAACATTTTTTTTCAAGCCTATTTGAGCAAAGACTGCAAATATTTTTAAAATTTCATCTTTCATTGAGAAATTACTTTATTTTTAAAATGCATTTCCATATCTCCTCATTTCGAAGAAGCAAGATGATGCCAGATGTTAGTGTGGAATTAATCAAGGGTCCTTAGCATTTTCCATCAAATGTAGAATAATTAAATCTTATACATGGAGCATTTTCCTCTAACAACATACCACACCGCCCTTACAATGCTTTCCTTCATCCTCTCGGCCTTTAACTTGATTAATCATCTTTTCCCTCTACTCTCAGGATGTAGACAGAAGTTATTTTTCTTTGTTTTTAAAGTTGGGGACAAGGCAGAGAAGCAAGTGACTTGTTTGTGTAAAACAGCACAGGGTTTGAAGATGTCGAATTTAATTTTTCCCCA
Source organism: Dasyprocta punctata (assembly GCA_004363535.1). NCBI lineage: Eukaryota > Metazoa > Chordata > Mammalia > Rodentia > Dasyproctidae > Dasyprocta > Dasyprocta punctata. The sequence continues at coordinate 12,230 of RJWM01000961.1, forward strand.
TGAAATAAAATCATCTGTCTGTCTGTCTGCCTGTATATCTGAAATTTATTTTCTCACAATTCTGAAAGCTGGAAGTTCAAGGTTCCTGGGACTTCTCTTGTTGGCTTTGAGATGGTAACCTTCCTGCTATGTCCTCACATCATCTTGCCTTTGTGCTTGCTCGCCTCTGGTGTCTTTTCTTCTTATAAGTGCACCAACCTTGCTGGACTAGGGGTCCTTTATTAGGACCTCAATTAACCTTACTTACATCTGTAAAAGTCCTATTTACAAATACAGTCATAGTTGAAATCAGAGCTCCAACGTATGAACTTTAGAGAAACATAATTCAGTTTGTAACACTGTCTGCATATCTTGAGCTCCAAAGTTTCATGATGAAGCCTGGTAGGTGGTATTAAGTAAGACATGATATGTCAACATAAAATTAACCATTCCAGTGTTGCATGAATTATTCAAATCCTGTCAAACTCTGGGCTTTGCAAAAATCATTCATTATAAGAAAACCAAATCTCTATATTGGAAAAAGCCTTAAATATACCTAACTTGTCTGTCTCATTTTGGCTGAAATAAACAACTAAGACATAGAGGTTTTGAGTGACTTGCCCAAGATCACAGAGTTTGTTCATGGAAGAATTAGGACTGGATCTTTGGTCTACTGAGGACAGCAAAGGCCGGGTTAACAGACTGTGAACAGATTTTAACTTTGTGAAGTAAGCCTTATCATGATCCATAATTCAGAGCATTTCAAGGTGTGTTTTGAGTTTATGTAAGTCTCCACCATCAAAATAAAGAGAAAAAGGCTAAATGGAGTAGAAGAAAGAAAAAAGAAACACTCAAAAGGAAAGTGAATATAGGTTCATCTAGCAAGACAAAAATATCTAGTTTCCTTATTGGATAGATCTGAGCTCGTATGTTTTCTCCCAATGGTTCTTGCCTAGCACACATGGACCAAAGGGGACCATCCCTGTAGATATTGAGAATCATCCACAACTTCTCACAATTTCTTTCACTGAAGAAGTTTCCATCACACTATTATAAACCCTGAAGTCTTACCTCCTAAAACTGTTGCAAAATATCTGTTTTCCATGCCAATCTTATTTCCATTTCTAAAGCCAGATCTTTCCCATCTTTCAATGAATTCTTCTAATATTCTCCTCACTATTTGCTTTAGTTTTATTCTGCTTAAATCCTTCCTCCACTCCTTTGCATAAAAGCCAACATTGCCTACTGCAGGATTCCTAAATCTCTGACTTATGTATCTCTTTAACATTATATATAACTTCCTGATTCTGCTTGTAGTTTTATTATATGTGTGTGATATACACTGAAAAAAACTAGTTTAGGTGAAAGCAATATTGTTTTAAATTTTCTCTTATTAATTACATTTTGAATCCAGGCTCAGTAATATTCATAGTATACATATCCATTTGGTTATTTCTCAACTTTCTATGAGGAATGTAATTATTGTGTTCTCTAAATGTACTAAAAAAACCCCAAAAAATTGAGAGGAAAAAAATGATGCACATGGCTCCATTTTTTTTCAAAAATTATGCATCAAAAATGCATAAAGTGAATACATTGAAAATATCATTGTACTTAGATATGAGGGCAAATTTACAGGAAAGTATAGATTGAAATTTAATTGTTTGATGGCATAAAAATAGACAAAATGCCTTTTTGTTCTGATGTTTCAATTCTTGTACTGTGATGCTTTAGTGTCTTAACTGTTCAATCATATGATTTTTGTATTCTTTTCCTAAATCTAAACATGAGAAAAAATTTGAGGTTGCTATTTACAAATGTTTCTGCACAAGTAACATTTTAAATACAGTTCGTCCTGATTATTAGTAAAAGAAAGCTAAAATTGGTCACAAATTACTACTAAAATTTTTTGTAACTTTGGTTTTATTGTATCAGAAATTTCTTAATGTATCTAAGAGTTGTGATGCAATGATTTTGTTGGTCTGATGAAGATGTTATTGAAGCAAATTTAAGAATTATTCATATGTTCCTTATTTTTGTTATAATTTAACATCAGCATTCTTTATCCTTTAAACTGTAATTGAAGATTGAGTGTATGAATTGCTCATATACTCATACTATTCACATATTCCTATGAATTATGAATAAATAATGAAAATGAATGAGTAATTGGAGGCAGTTCAACTCTTCCCATAGCATGAGAAGTATATTATGCGACGGCTAATATTTTTTAGTACTTCCGTGAAATAGCTCGATCTTTGCTCATAAAAACCTGAAGATACGATAATTACTGGTATTTTTTCACACAGGAAAATAGAGGCTCAGAGCACTTAGATGACTTGCCCGCAGTTCCACACCTCCTAAGGGATGGAGATGTGTTTCCAGTTTGACTCTAGAGCTGGCATGAATCATTTGCTGTGTCACCACTTGCTGATTGAGTGCTATGCAGGATCCCTGGGCATACACAGTACTGGGAGGTTACAGACGGGCTCAGTTTAAAAGGAGAAACAAGGCAATGATTTTATTCTTTGGTCAAAACAAAATTGGATGGGAATATCAGCATCAAGGCACTCCTTGCACATGCTTGCTGTGTCTCACCACCATGGCTTTGCTCATACTGGGCCTTGTGCCAGACTAGTTTCTCCTTTCCTCTCATGGCGTGGCTAATGCTGATGCATTCTTTAAGACCTGCTTCAGACCGTCTCCTTCTCCCACTGTCATCTAGGTTAATGGTCTTTCTCTGTGCTCTACAGCAACCTGTAGATTTTCTGTACTGTACTGTACTGTACTGTACTATGCTTCCCCTCATCTAAGACTGGGAATTATGTATCCTAAAGTCACCTTCCCTGCAGAGCCCTACAGTTAAACTTCCAGATGAGAGAAACACACTATGGGATGTGAGCAATGAAGTGGGTCCCTGTTCTCTTCAGGGTGTGCGGATACATGTTGCACTCTTCCAGACATGGTCTTCCTCCATGGTTTGTGAGTTTCACATGGTTCTTTGAGGGCTCTTCCCTTGCAGCCTCTCTGGAGCACTCCAGTTCCTTCACCCCTGTTCCAAGTCTGGGGTGAAGTCTGTGTGCTCAGTCTCTTCACTTTCTGCAGCAGCTATTGCAGTGTCTGCTGTCCAATCAGCATGTGATCCTCTACTTTTATAGGAAGTCCTTTACATGTGGAGTACATTGAGTAGCTTCTGTCTACTGATTAACCCTGCCATCTTTATCTATTAAAGACTCAAGTCTTTAAATTCTCCCTATTCTACTAAGTTGATATAATCTATACCTATGTCTTCCCTACCAAACATAAGTGCTTAAAGTCCCCAGATCATATTTCAATACCAAGCATGGGATGGAGTAGACCTTCAACAAATGTTTGGCTAATGAAGATACTTAGTTTTACAAAACCTCAGTCACTTTAATGAAGATAAATTCCATATTTGGAGGTCACTTTATGGGGTGTGTCTTGCCAATGTTGATTACTTGCAGGCACAAGAGACAAAAGGAGGGAGGGAAAATAAGAGGCAAAGACAGTAGAGAATACAATCAGAAGAAGAGAATAAGAGAGGTGCAGAGATGGGAAATGGAAAGGAAAGCAGAAAGGCTTAGGTGATTAAGTAGCCCATTTTGGCTCTGGGCTCTGCAGCTGCTCAAACTGGAACTCTAGTAAGCTTCCTGCTGTCCTCTCCCCAGTCCTCTCCCAGAAGAACTTTGTTTCCCCTTCCAGATTTCTGCCAATGCCATTAGCCAAACCATAAGGTGACATGAAAATATCCAGGCTAACCAAGCCCCAGGGACTCATAGAGCCTCTTGCATTCTGGGGAAGCAACCAGAGGCAGAGCCGCCCAGGAAGCCTGATCAGGGTGAAAGATACCCACCCAGATGTTCCCCAAGGGGTAGGAGGTGGTAGAGGTCAAAGGTAAACTAGATTCCATTCATAAATATTCTTTGATCTCAGGCTAACAAGTTCAAAGTTTATTCTTTTCTTCAATGTTTAGTAATAAATAACACTTTTAGTTTGGGAGTTTGAGAGATTAAAATGTTTTTTCAAAATGATCATTAACCACATTAGAAGACTTTTCAGGACACACTTTGTTACTTATTACCAAATTTAAAATTTTCATGGTCAAATAGTACTGAAAAAGATAGTTTTAGATGAACTGTGTTCTCTTTAATCATTTATGCAGACTTTTTAATGCCTAGCTAACATGCTTACCACTTACGTTGAAAAAGAACGAGAAAAGGTTTTCTCTCTCTTTTGCATGATACACACAGCTTCTATACTCCTTCGAAGAAGACTCTTTTGCACCTTTTTCCAAGAAGAATCAAATTTAAAAAAAGGGCAAGTTGAAATCTTTAAACAGATTGAGATACATTTAAATTCTATATAGGAAAAAAGAATTCTGGAATACAGATTTACTTAACAATATTCCTCAAATCCAAAAATCATGTATATGGCTAGATCATCATTAAGAAAGGTTTTTCACTGAAGTAACTTTGTTGGAAAGATAATAAAGACACTCTAAAATAATAAATTTGTTTATACTCTATGTAATATACCTGTCATATGCTCTGGAGTTTTTAAGAAATTGCATGTCAAAAGTTTATCTGTATATGTCACTCATATTTTTTAAGGAAACTATATTTAAATCTTTAAATGAAAGCAATCTCGAAAAGCAGTCAACAATGAGAACTGATAGGTAAAGTATAGACATTAAGGTGGTGAATCAGGAAAGTATGTGTGCGTGTGTGTGTGTGTGTGTGTGTGTGTGTGTGTGTGTCTATGTATATGTTTGTGTGTATTTGCATGAGATTGAATAAATGAAATGTTTAAATTTTTACTTTATTTACAGCATGCTCCCTGCCCTGGTGTTTCTAACATGTTCACAAACACAAATTCTTCATTTAAAGAAAATCAAGCAGTTAAGAAACCCAGTCCCTTTAAGCAGGCAGCAGGGCCGCCCCTTCGGGAAGGTCAGAGGATGTCTCAGGCTGGTGCTTCTTCTTCTGTTGGACCCGGGCATCAGAGCTCACAGGCACACTTAGGCTGGCAGACAGGGCTGTGCGGGGAGGGGGTGTGGCTGCAGGAACAAGTTGAAAGAAACCAGAGCTCTGTGGTGATGAGTGATGAGCTCTCGGGGATGGATGGTCTTGCAGGGGCCAGGAGGAGGCAGGGGGCAGTCATGGCTGGTTAAGAGGAAGACAAGGGGAACGTTCCACTACACAATGTGAGCTGTCAGTCCCTTGCGGCAGACATCGGTGTGTCTAGGCCTCCGCTGTGTTCCTGCTCTTCCAGGAGCACTGGGTAACAGCTTTCCTGTTCCTGGTGAGGACCCTCCCTAGCACACTCATCAGAAAAACACAGCCGTGGAGCATTACATCAGCGCAGGGTGGGACCTAGAGAACAAAACAGCCCCTCATGCTTCAAGTGGGAATGATTCAGCTCCATTCAGGAATGGGTCAAGGGGGAAAATCCACAGTTCCAACCTAATAATTTCTGCCTTTTATTTACAAAGAGTTTGAAATGTGAGCGAGGTAGAGAAGCAGAGCCATTAGACTCTTTTCCTGAAAGGTGCCCCTTGTGAGGATGCCTTTGATATTCCTTTGGATTACTGTTTGCTTTTCGACATTCATCTTTTTTCTTAAACTAGTTTTTAATAGTCCTTGTCATGATGCAAAGGGCCAGACTCCAGCTGTTCTTCCCAAACCTCTGGGAGAGGCCTGGTTACATCTCATTCTCGTAAATCTTGAATCCAGTTCTAGCAAGTCTTTAAGCCTGACCCTGACATGCCCAGGCAATGGATGATTAGAAACAGGAGAAGGGGAGGAGCACAGTGCCAAACTCTGTCCACTGAAAAGATACATCATCTGGCAGTGGCTGTTTCAACACGTGGGACAGAGTGGCACACATCTGTTTGAACACAGTGAGCAAAGTTGGCGATGTAGAGTCTTACTTTTGTATTTTTATATGACTTTACCAATAAGATGAAAAAGAAGGCAAAGCTATGGATTTGCTGACCGCATCTGGGCCCATGGAGTGAGGTCCCTGCTAGTCTTAAAAGTGTATGTTTATATGCCATGCTTTGTTACAGCAATATAATTTAATAAATATTAAACAAATGTATCCTTCTACATTTATCAGAGATGACAGTTAATGAATATCAATTTTCAAAAGTGTTAATATGAAACTTCAATGAATTTTAAAATGCAGTGCTCGCTGAGATCCATGGATGTGTCTCCATGACAAGCTCTGGTCCATGCACTTTGAGTAAGATGATGTAGGTCACCTCCTGGCTGAGGTCATTGAAAGCTCTTATGCTTTCAGTGCTCTCCCCTCTTATTCCAACCAGAGACCATGTGTCATTGTGGAGGAGTGACCTATTAGAATCAGGTGAAAGCCCTCAATCATGCTAAGAGAAAGAGCTGCTCTGAACAGCTCTTCAAAACTTAGAATGGACTTTGGATGAGCAAGAAATAAATTTTCACATAGAAGCCATTGAGAGTTATGCTTTTTGCTTACTACTCCAGTGCTGTGGTTTTAATGTATCCTGTCCAGAGTTCATGCAATGGAATCTTAATATCCATGTTCATAAATTAATGGTATTTGGACATAGGACTTTTGGAAGGTAACTAGGATTAGATTATATTATAAGGATGGGCCCCCTATAACGGTATTGCTGGCGTTATAAGAAGAAGGAGAGGTATTCTTTTTTACCATGTGATGTTCTGTACTGTGTTATGATGCAGTGTGAAGGCCCTGACCAGTGCAAAGCAGATGCTGGCACCATTCTTTTGGAATACAAACCTCCAGAACCAAATAAGCTTCTATTTGTTAAAATTACTCAGTCTCATATATTTGGTTATGGTAATGGAAAGTGAAGTTGGATACACAGTATTCCCTAATACATCTTTCACCCTCATTTCTCCATTGAAGAAGAAAAGTTGTACCAGGAGGAAGAACTAAGTAAACTATACAGTTAAAGAAGTCACATCTTCAGATTGTTGAATACCCAGTTCGGGAACCAGGGAAGACCTCACTGAGGAAGAGGTCATAAGAAGAAAGTGGTCTTATCCAAGTAGTTCTTGTGTGGTTGGGAAGTGGAATGAATATTAAAACATTTTAATTTGTAACACTTAAAATATTAGAAGTTGTTAAGAAAATTGGTATAATATTTTTGGAAGGCAATTTACCAACATATACAAATAATCAAATTGCTATGGGTGGCCTGGGGATTTAGCTCAGTGGCTTAAGCACCTACCTGGCAAACGCAAGGTTGTCAGTTTCATCTCCGGTACCAAAAAAAAATTGCTGTCTTGGTTACTTTTCCCTTGTTACTGGGACAAAACACCTGACACCCAAAAATTAGGGAAGGAAAGGTTTATTTAGCTTACAGTTTTTGGAGGTTTCAGTCCATAATCAGCTGGCTCCAAGGCAGGGTGGCATGGCACAGGGGCAATACTTCAAGGCAGTAGCCAGAGCAAAAACAGCCAGAGTAAAAGGGGCCAGAGCAAGCCTCTTCTCCTCCCTTATATTGTACACAGGACCACCCCCCCCCCCAGGGTGGGTGTAGCTTCACAAATCTCCTTGCCTTCCTTTACATAGGCTGAGGATATTTACAAAGTAAGAACCCTGGCTCCCTGCTGACTCTCTCAGTTAAACTTCTGACCCTCTCACTTTGACACAATGCACAGGTAACTGCTTGTGCTCTACACCCCAGGATGTAGAGCTGCTGAGTTACTTAATTAAGCTTCTAGACTTCTCAAGTTGACACAATGTATAAACCATAACATTTGCTATGGTTTTTTGTCTCAGCAATTTCACTTCTAGAATTTGATCTCCAGAGAGAGAGGTCACTAGGTGGGATACATTGCACAGAGCATCAACAGGGTGGACTGTATATGAATTGAGGGAAGGAAGACTCAAGAATGACACCTCATTGCTATTATTATAGAACCATTTACTGAGCTGTGTGGAACCTTGGAGAAGAGGTTGATGCATGAGGAAAGATGAAAGGCTCACTCTGAGGTACCAGCAAATATTCCTGAAGAATTGCCAACTGACTAGTTAGACAGTGGATCTGGAATGCAAAACAGAGACCTGAGTTGGAGACAGCAATTTGGGAACATCTAGCCTAAGTCTGTGGGAAAGAGGGAGGAGAGAGGTTAAAGTAATCAGCCAGGGCTTAGGGTCTGAGATGATACATAGCAATATTCTTAGTATTAGGTCTGACACAGAAGCACTCAACAAATAGAAGTTATCACTATTGTTGTATTGTTTTTAATAGAGACAGAGAGAAAATCAAAAGAAAATGATGGTATCATAGAACCCAGGAGAAGAGGTGGTCAAATGCCATAGAAAGTTCAGAGTCAGGACTGGAAAGCTTGCTTTCTGCGGGCATCCAGCATGGGCAGGGAGATGCAGCCAGACCTGCCCCTACACGCTCACTGCTGCCACTAAGAGAATCAGACAAACACACCCTTGTGTACCTGGCACCATTGGGGGACTCCTAGTGTAGACAGGCAGGCTGAGAGGAAAAGCAGCACCACCATCACGCAACCCTGGCCATTGTGGAAGCCTCAGTGTAGCTGCATGGATGTGGAGAAGCCCACCCCATGCCCTGCTACCTCCCTGGGAACCTGAGTTCAGAGAAACCCAGGTGCCTGTCCCATTCCCCTTCACTGTGGAGGAGCAGCCAATGTGGGAACTGCCTGGGACCCCACAACTGGCTTGTTGGGAGGAACCCAGGATAATGTCAAGATGAAGGAGCAAAAGGCAATCTCTGACCTCCAGCCCACACAGAACAAGTCTGGGAGATATAGTCATGGAAGGAAATGGAAGTCACACACCTGAAATCTCCAAGAGGATAGCAACTGAAGTAAAGGAACAACTTCATGAGACTGTAAAAGTAATCAGATCAGAAATAATGTCTCAGGTAAAAGAAGAAATTACAAACATAATAAAAGAATTGCTGAGCATATCTAAAGAAGACATTGATAAAAAAGAGGAGCATAAGAAAATGATGGAAACCTTGAATGAACAATATGGGAAGGAATTACAATGCATGAAAAAGATTCAAAGAGATATCCAGAAAATTAAAAAGTTGATCAAAAGCTGGCAAAACCACTTGAAATAGACTGAAGATAGACTTTCAGGCCTTGAAGACAGGATCACAACTAATGATCATTAAAGAAAAGATTTCTTAAAAATAACAAGGAACCAGGAAATAATAATTCAACAGCTGCAAGATGATGCAAAGAAAAATAAAGCAAAGAAGCAGGGGTCAACACAAATGAAATAATAGGACTATTCACAGAAGTAAAAGCAGAAAACTTCCCAAACATGGATAAAGGGTCTGGCATATGGGTAAGTGAGGCATATAGAGCTACAGTTAGCCGTAACCAAAGTAAGTCTACATCCAGACATATAATAATCAAGACCCCAGAAATTCAGCACAAGAACAGAATATTGAAAGCTGTTAGAGAAAAGAAACAGATCACCTATAAAGGAAAGCCAATCAGAATGATGGAAGACTTGTCAACATAAACCATCAAGTCAAGAAGAGTTTGAAGTGAATTGTTTCAAATCCTGAGAGAAAGCAACTTCCAACCCAGATTGATGTACCCTGCAAAACTATCTTTCAAAATTGTTGGAAAAATAAGATACTTTCATGATAAAGAACAACTGAAGGAATTCATGACCACCAAACCAACCCTACAGAAAGTGCTGAAGGATATTCCAAAGAGTGATAAAGATGACCATGATTCCAGGAACAGCAGCAGAGGAGGATCACCAAACAGAACAGGCAATTGAATGAAGGGGAAAAGTGGAGGGCCAACAGCAGGAGGATAGCACGGCAAAGATGAACCAGTGCATGCCAGTTGTAACCATTAATGCAGGTGGCCTCAATTCACCAATAAAAAGAAACCCAGGGAGAATGGATCAAGAAACAAGATCCATCAATACACTGTGTACAAGAAACACATTTAACTTGACAGTAAATTCATGGACTGAAAATCAAAGGAGAGAAAACAATTGTTCCATGCAACAGGAGACCAGAAAACAGCAAGGATAACTAGCCCATCACTGCAGAAAGGATAAGAAAGACAATGGAAAGCTACCCAGATATAAAGTAGCATCATCTCAAGGCTCTTATAAGTAAATAGGTTCAACTGAAGGTCCTGCTTATGGGTGAAATGGTTTGGACTCATACAAGTGAACACTGAGTTATCTTCCTAGCAAAAAAAGCAGAAGGAGTTAGTGGGATCCAAAAAGCACAATAGATATTATGAAAGTGATAGGGAAGGAAATGACTAAAAAGGGAAAATGGTAACTACTGTTAATTTCCTATTATCTTGTTTTGAATTCTCATATTGTTTTCATAATTTTGTTAGGTTTGGTTTTTTTCTGTCTTGTTTTGTTAGGTTTTACTGTGTCTGATGGTATGGGCAGCTATTTTGAAGATAATGGAATGTATTCTGGTAACCATTTTTGTTTTCCTATTATCTTGTTTTGAAGTCCTATAATGCTTTCATTCTTTTGTTTTGATTGATTTTATTATGTTTTGTTTTATTTGATTTTATTCTGTATGATAGTATGGACAGCTATTTTGAAGAAGACAAGAGACATTATGGTAGCCATTGTTCATTTTCTATTACCTTGTTTTGAAGTCCTGTAATGCTTTCATTCTTTTGTTTTGATTGGTTTAGGCTGTTTTGTATTGTTTGATTTTATTATGTATGAAGGTGTGGACAGTAACTTTGAAGAAAATAACAGATATTATTAAAAAAATAAAGAGAGAAAATTCATAGCCAGATTTGTTTTAGAACCATTTAACACACTCAGCTGCTCACAGGGTGATATACCAAGGGAAGTGTAATTCCCCTGGGTTCCGACGGTATAGTCCTATTCCTGATGCACTTATTGCTATTAAACGATCAGCAGACCTTTGGTAGGTCATGGCCTCTGAACCATTTGGATACATTCTCTACCATCACTGACCCAACAGAGTGAAGGATCTTGACAGCTCTAGAGCAACAAGCTGTCCTCAGTTTGCTTGGGATAGAGCAGGATCTCGATATAGATGGCCCAGAGCTATGGGCATGGTTGATTAGAGGGCATCAGAGCGATTTCCTCTGTTTTTCTGTTTCTTCTCTCATTGAGGAAGATACAAAAGAAGGATGAAACTGGGCCCACAGTTAAACACTGGTTACGCTTAACTCACTACAATGAGACCCCACTGTGAAAGTCTAAGGTAACCATGAAGTGTAAGTGGAAAGTGTGTGTGTGTGTGTGTGTGTGTGTGTGTGTGTATGTGTATTAGAGCTAACACACATGCACGTGCCTGGTCCTAGGTGGCTGTCATGTGATGAGTGAACACAGGAAGAACAGCCTGGGAAACTGCTATAGTCTAGATTGAGTACGTATGTGTCCTCCAAAGTGCATGTGTTGGAAAATTGATCCTGAGGTGACACTTTTATTAGGATGGATCTCATGGGACTCTGAGCTAATTCTTGAGAAAATTACTTATTACTGCCCCCTCACCCCTGCTCTCTGGCTTTCTGTCTTAGCATGTTGTCTCTCCCTCTTTCACATTCTACTGCTATTGTGATGCCGTCTGCCATGAGGTGACACAACAGTCAAGGGGGCCTTCAAAAGGGCCAGCAACATGCAGTTTGGATTTTCAGTCTCCAAAGCCATAAGCTAAAGAAACCTTGTTTCTTTATATAGCTCTGTTCCTCAGGTATTTTGTGACAATAATAATATACTGAATAATACTGTAGGCAATGGAAGGAGAATGAAATGTGGATGGATGTTCAACTTTTGTAGAGGTTATTCAATCTGAGACAATTGCATTTATAGTTTGGATGGTCCTATGTATCTAGGAAGTTCAGGATTGAGGTCCTATATGTCTAGGAGTTCAGCTATGAGGAAGGGGCATTATCTCACCACTGGCTTTTAGCACAATCTGCTTTGCAGGCACAAAAATGAGATCAAAATCTCTTGGATGTTGTGTATTGTATAGATGGCTTCATTTTAAGGAAATTCAATAACTGAAAATAACTGAGGGTCCAAATTCTTGAAATAATCTCCTGAACTGGAATCTAATTGAGGGCAAAGATCGTGTCTTATATTTCTTTCATATCCTTCACCTATTAGGCTCCCCATAAATCCATATTGTTGCTCTACTGAGTAATTCATCTCAGAGTTGTTGGAAACAATGTACTCTCCCAACACTCACAAGATAGTTTTCTATTTTCAAAGATTTCTTGGCAACTCTTTAGGAGTGTATTTATTCTATAGTCAAAAATACATCTGTAGATAATTTTAGTTCAAGTGCAAATATCACCAGATAGAATCAAATTCTTGCAATCATATTGGCTATCATGATACTACTCAGTTTGGCAGTTTTGTTTTAATAGGCAAATATGTCCTTTATAAGCATGAATGATTCTGTTCTTAGGTACATAGGAGAAAAAACACAAAAAGAGAAGGGAGATAGGAGTCTGGGTACTTTTAACATGCATAACTTTTTCAGTTCGATAGTTACCTTTTAAGAGTTCTCTTGACATTTAGAATAACAAGCTTTTAGAATAACAAGACTACTCAGAAGAGAAAATGAATTTCTGAACTCAGAGAATTTTCATTCATTATTCAAGGTGGACAAACTCCACCCCCCATTCTTCTTCCCTGCTCCAGGAAAACAAAGATGATATATGTGGTGGTGGTGGTGGCATGCAGTCTCTGGGACAGCAGGGGCCTGCTGTGGTCTCTGCTTTCCTCCAGCCTTTGTCCTGATACTCATAGGAGCTTCCATGGCTGAGAGAAATTTCCCTTCATCCAAGTGTGAAGAGGATGACAGCTTTTTCTCCTGGAGAAATCTTTATTTTGTGTAATTAGCCAAAACTTAGGAAATCTTTTATTGAAATTTTTTCTTAGGCTTGTTTTTTATTCTTTTGGAAAGCCTAGATTTTAATGTTTGCTTCTGTTGGGTGCACAGATGTGACCTCCCTTTTGGCATTTCCATTGAATTCCAAGGAGCTAAGATGTTTCAGTGGAGGGAGAAGGGGAGTTGAGAGGTTCTTTCCTATAAGGAGTTGGACTTATTTTGCTTCTTGGTGTTCCAAATTCTCTTGGTGTGTGTCTTCGTGTACCATTGCTTGGTACATTTTGACCACAAATATGCCTCTTACTGATGGAGTGCCGTTAGCCTGTTCCCAGAGCCACGAGTTGTTTGAAGTGAATACGTTCACTCCTTCAACCACACTAGGCACAGACTTTTATGCACTTATACCTGTGTGGCCACCCAGACTGTAAGTGTCTTGGAACTTTGAGGTTCATAATTCAAGGAAACCACTTGCATGCACAAATGAGAAATCCATCCCTGGTTCGTGCATCACCAAGGGCTGGACTATGAAGAAATGGCAGCCACAGCTCTCGGAAGGAACAAGAAAACCACAACTTTGCCTGCAGAACTGGCTGCTTGAAGCAAAGTGTGCTAGCACTTTGGACAGATTATATGGTCAAATTTGCTAAATCATTTATGGGACTCTCTTTTAAAAACAGAAATCTTTCCTTTAGCTTCTGCATTCTACATTAGACACATCTCTATTTAAACTCTTTTTAGGCCGTATTATTATAGTGAAGTGCAGGTGTGAGCATGGAAAAGCAAACATTTGAGAAAAGTCACGGCCTTTAGAAAGCATCGGGGCTCAACTTTCAATTATCTAGCACTTTCCAATTCATAAGCAGAGAGCTTGAAGAATTGCATCCTGTTTAGGATACTGAAACTGTGAAACAGTCAACTAGTTTGATTTGTTAAAGCAAGTAATGAAAAGCTACTTTGGTGATTCTTTTTAGGCCCAAGTATGTCACAGAAGTCCTTTATAACGTGCTGTTTCTCTGGAGTGTGAGTGGCAGGTGTTCACAGCCAGCCAGGAGGAAGGTCCTGAAACCCAGCTAAGTAAATATGAAGAAGTGATTGATTCCTGCAGTATTGGCAGGTGAAAAGTCAAGTCCAGAGGAGGCTGTCTTAGCAAAAAGAAGCAGGTAGGCTACAAATAAGTAGAATGGAGGTGTCATAGAATTGAATACTGATTCTTAAGTGAAGATGAAACTTTTTGTGGCTTCTTTTACACTTCCTGTCAGATTTAGGTAGATCTGAGTTCATAGGTGCTCAATCCTGGCTAAAAGAAGAGAGATCTGTGGATGACAAGGCTGGTGACATGATTGTTATGCTTACAATCCTAGGCACGTCACATGTGTTAGCTCATTAATCTTCATTAGTGTCATTGGTGACTCAAATTGATATTATTTCCCTTTCACAGAGTAGAAAATAAGATAGAGTTCATATAACTTGCAGAATAAATGATAGAGCTAGGATTTGAATCCAGAGTCCATACTCATGACTATTTCTTGGCATATATTGTCTATCATAGTGTGGCTTGCCTATTATGTGCTTTTTCTGATGAGCCTGCTATGCAAGTTAACTTGGCAGCATAGTACTTCAAAACATCAGTGTTATTTCAGTAGATAACTCTGGCAGCTGGGAAAATATGAAAATAACCTTTATGATCTGATGCATAAATTGAATCCATTCTTAGTTGCCTCAAGATTATTCTTTAAACACCTATTTAGCACTCTCCTTAAGCATATACTAAAGGCTGAATAGGAAAAAGAGATCTCTGGGGATCATTTCAGATGTCTGACTTTTTCACGGTTAGCTCTGAAGAGTTGGTGGCAAGGAACCACTACAATAAAATCAGTTATCTTTACTGAGCACTGATTACATAATAAGCATTGTACTGGCATCTTACCTGCATCCTCCCCTGTTATGGTTGGGATCTAAAATATCTCCCAAAGTTTCACTGTGTTACAGACTTGATTGCCAGGTGATGGCCTTTGGGAAAGTGATTAGATCATGAGGGTCCTCTCCCCCTTTCTGCTTTCTTCCTGGCTGCCATGAAGTGACCAGATTTTTTCTACATGCCTTTCTGCCATGATGTTTCTTCTTTTGTGCTACTGGTGTAGACACAAAAGAACAAGCTGACCATGGGTTGAAACTGAGCCAAAATAAACCTTTTATGTTTAAGTTGTTATTCTCAGGTATTTTGTCATAGTCATGGAAAGCTGACTAACATGTCTGCCTAACTTTGATCTGACCGGTATAAGTCAGTTTTCTCTTTTCTGTAAAAAAATACAGAACACCAGCTACTTAAAGTAGGTGATGTTTATTTTAACTCTCATTTGAAGAGGTTTCAGTGCATGGTTGGCTAGCTCCAAGGCCAAAACATCAAAGCAGAAGGCTATGGTGTAATCAAGCTGCTCATCTCAGGAACCCAGGAAGCAAAACACAGGGAAAGAACTCAGTAGGAGTTACCTGTAACATGAAGGTGAATAGATTTATTTTGCTTGTTTAAATCTTTGGCCAAATGTCTCCAATGAAGAAACATAGTGGAAGAAAACTGCTTAAATCATGGTGGGCAAGAAATAGAGAGAGAAGGGAGGAGCTGGGAGAAGAATGCAGGCATCCAGATCACCCTCTCAGTGACTCAGATCTAACCAGATTCCACTTCCTAACAGCAAAGCTGGTATGGTACTCCCAAGATCCAATCACCCTACACACACATGAAAATTTGGAGGGGTATTCTAGATCTAAACCATAACATTCTGCAACTGTCCCACAAATAATTTATGTCTATCTCACATTCAAAATGCATTTTGTCCATCTCTGAGAGTCACCAAAATTTTAGCAGTTCCAGCATTCTTGAAAAGTACAAGTCCAAAGTCTCCTCTGAGACTCAGGCCAACTCTTAGCTGTGAGTCCTTGTAAAAATATAAAAGAAAGTTAAATATTTCCAACACACAGTAGCATCAGGTAAACATTTCCATTCCCAAAGTGAGAAATAGAGGAGTAGAAAGAAACAGGACCAAAACAAGACCAAAACCCAGCAGAGTGAATGTTAATTTCTTGTCCAGCATCCGGGGCAAGCTGTGGAGAGTTGGGAGCTCCAAAAGGCTGGGTGGCCTCACTCCTACGGCATTGCCAGTTGCAGCCTTCACGTCTCTGCCGACAGTTTTTCTTAACAGGCATTCCGTGTTCCTACCATCTGCCTGGGTTCTCCACTGTACTTTCACCTGTCACACTCACAGCTTCATACACTGCCCTCTCAGGGATGCACTGCCTGGGCTCCCAAACCTTCTTCCAAAATCTGAGGGAAAGCCTTGACCTCACAGCTCTTGCATTCCGCATGCATGAGAAGCCAGCATCACATAGATGACAGGAAAGTACACTATCAACCTTCATCATGTACTCAGATCATGGCTGCAAGTGCCTGGTTGGCTGGATACTGTGAAACAAATCCTAGGGTACCAATTCCCTGGATAGCCCTTCTCAAACAGGGTGCCCTGGGACTCTTTTCTCAAAATAAAGTCTTTTAAAGGAGTTTGCTTTTATCTTTTTATACCCTTGGGCCTGGGAAGGGTAGGGTCTGATTGATTCTTGAGATGCCCTAAGTGACTCTGA
The DNA here is from genome assembly GCA_004363535.1 of Dasyprocta punctata. Lineage (NCBI taxonomy): Eukaryota > Metazoa > Chordata > Mammalia > Rodentia > Dasyproctidae > Dasyprocta > Dasyprocta punctata. The sequence continues at coordinate 28,728 of RJWM01000961.1, forward strand.
GATAGTAAACTGATTGTGTCAATTTGAGTAAGAAACATTGAATTAAATTGGCTCAGCATAGTTTTGTGTGGGAAGGACCCACCCTAAGGAGGATTGTCATTAGAATGATATAAAAGGGAGATGAAGAAGGAAGGGTAGCTTGTGTTTCTTTGGAAGAGTGTCAGTCTTTGCCTTTATCTTGGATGTTATCTCCTGGCTTTTAGTGCGGACCCTTTAGCCTTCCATCACAAATCCTTTGGCCTCCGGATACAGATTCCCATGGGACATTACAGTGAGCTCCAGGTCTTCCACTGGATCCTTTGGATCTTCAGCAGGCAGACAGATCTTCTGCACTTTTCCACATCAGATTCTGTGGGTGGCCATTGTAAGCCAATCTTGTAAATTCTTATATATTTGTATATTTTGCATTAAACCTGTTTTTCAAGTAAACACTGACTGATATGGCATCTTTCCCATTATCCGTATGCAAAGTATTTGGCTCATTTTTAATGATAATCTTTTCAGTCACTACCCTGTCCTTTGCTCCAACTTTGCTTCCTTTCTGGCAAAATAGAAAATTGTTTAAATGGGATTTTTTGCTCCTGAGTTTTACTGTAAGCATGGCTGGAAGCAACCAGAAAATCTCATGCCACAGCCTGAATATTGGCCTGCCTTGAAATTGCTTTATCAGATTAATTAGTTCATTCCCCTTAATCTTAGTCTCTCACAAATCTCAGGACACAGGCAAAATATAAACTTTATTTTTTTGCCAGAGCATAACACAAATGGCCATTAGCCTAATTGCAGATGGTGTCTTTGTTCTCAACTGATATATCATGGACCTGGTCTTTACTATCCGCATTTCTGTTAATATTCTGGTCTTTTGAGCTCTGAACAGAATCTCCTATCAAAGTCATCTAACAGCATTCTAGAGCTCCTCTAGCAAGCATATTCAAACCTTTCCAAACTTCTCTTGCACAACAAGGGCTTCAGAATTACTTGGTCAGCTATAGTCATGGAAACAACCCAACTCTTGGTATCAAAGTCTGTCTTAATCACTTTCTTGTCACTGAGACACAATACCTGACAGTTGTAACTTAAAGAAGAAGAGATTATTTTGTCCATGTTGGACTGGCTCCAAGGTAGAAATGGCATGGCAGAAGGTCATAGTGAGAGAAAACTGCAGGAAGCAAAAACAGAAGGGAAGATCTTCAGATAAGAATATACCCTTCCAGGTCACACATTCAGTGACTCGCCTCTAACCAGGCCCCACCTCCAAATGGCAAGTCAGCTGTGGTGCCCTCATGATCCATTCACCCTCTGTACACATGAAAATTTTGGGAGCCATACTAGATCTAAACCCCTATGGAGAAGTTTATTTTTGCTCACAGTTCAAGAGGGTTGAGTCCATACTTGACTATCTTCAAGGCTGAAAAATCAAGGCAGAAAGTCATGCAGGAGCAAAGCTATGAAGCTCCTGACAGCTGGGAAGCAGCATGCAAGTAAAGTATCAGTGAGAGATACATATATCCTTCAAAGGGACACCACCAGTCCTTTGTCTTCCAGCTGGGCCCTATCTCCTAATAGCTTATTCTGTTATAAATATCAGTGGATTCAACCACTGATGACTATACCTTCCGCATAATGCAGTCACCTCTCCTGGAGTTTCCTATTCCAGTCATGTTGGCAGTTAAGCTTAGCTGTCACAGACAGGTATTATAACCCCAATTTTATATATGAAAGGCACAAAGAGTTGAATAATTTGCTCAAAGCAAGAAAGCAGTAATCTTTAGATTTTAACTTGGGTTAGTAAGACTCCAAGGCTTTTACCCTTGACTCCTGCTATAGACATGTTAGCACTTAGTCACATTTGTCTGGATCAGAATTTGGAAACTGGTATTTAATTTCTGGATTGAAATCAAGGAGTTTGCAGTGCTTCCTAGTGTATCAGCTGGGCTAGGTTGAACTGCATTTTCCATAATTTACATTTTTAGATGTGTCTGGTGATAGAGGAACTACAAAGACAATTCCTGGGAGATTTGGAGGACAGAAGGGAAGTGACGGTCATCTTGTAGCTTACACATTGTTGTTGATCTGTTGAGTCACTTTGTGTTTGGTCTAAAGCACAGCTGAATCTACAATTGCTCTGCTTTCCCAGTATCTTTGTTCCATTTCTCTGATTCTTGGGCCAGATGTATGCTTAATTTTGTAACAAAAGGCCTTGACTTTTGTACAGCACCAAGATCATTCACAGGCTTTGTTCTGTTGTTAGGTGATTCCAGCTCATGTTATTCTCATTATCCTTTATGTTCCTCCTCTTGATTGGCTGCCGAAGTATATCAGGCAATCACTCACGGAGACAACCTTACTGAGACTGCTTATTCGACTCCCACAAAACTCATTCGCTGCAGCAACACCTACTCATTCTGCTCCTTTAGTGGAATCTTGATTGATATGACCCCTGAAGGCCATATCTACCATCTCTACGTGGTTCATTCCTTAGCACCAATACCATTACTTGTGGTATAGTGCTTCACTCTCTGTAATGATATATTATTTGACTCTTGCCTATGAAATAAACAAGGTAGGTACTGTTGTTCCATTGTACAGAAGAGGAAACTAAGGAATGTCCTTTGAGGTTTATAACTCAGTCACACAGGATTAGGAACCAGACAATTGGATTTTAGGTATCCTCAGTTTGTTCTGAAGTTCACTAGCATGACTCTCTAAACTCATTTACATGTAAGTGGGTATTGGATCTTCAGGCCAAGGTCAAACCTCTGTGTGTAGTCTGAGTTCAAATTGCCCAGTGAAAGGGAAATATAATGGGGCTTGATTTTGCAAATCTTTCTCTTTGTGCTTGAAAATACCTGCTGATAAATTTCTTCAGTGTCTGTTTCAAGGTTCACTCATCATATGATTCCCATTTTGTTGTCTTTCACAGTCAAAGGTGTTCTTTTCTGGTACAAGGGAGCCTCATAGTGTGCACATCATGCAGACTGGTCATTGTGGAAGAAGCAGACCAACGTGAGGAAAATCAACAGAAAATCTTTGGGTGACTCATAATATGGAGTTGACATATTTACATAAGATCAGCAACTTAGCAAATTAGCAGTTTAGACTCTCTCCAAAAGGGTAAGGAGAGCCCTGAGGATATAGCTCAGTGCAAAGACCCTGGGTTCAATCTTCAGTCTCACACACACACACATACACACACACACTCACTCACACACACACACACACAGACACACACACACACACACACACACAGGAGCAACCATAACAAAAGGGAATGATCTAGCTACAAAAGCCTTCCCCTCATGTTGCTGCACAGATCATCCCTCTACTCACTGAAAATCCTAAGCTGTTTTTGGAAGAAAATGAACAGGAAAACAATGGGTGGAGCCATGTTGAAGTTCTGGTGTCACAATGGTGGGAAGAAAGAGAAGGAAGGGAGGAGTATTTGAAATGGCTTTCAAGCTTAAACTATTCAATGGAACATTTGCCGATAGCAGCCTTGAAGTTTTAAAAATGGAAATGAAAGTGGCATGAGGTCAGGACGACTGTGAGTTTGATCTGCCCTCGCAGTGATCCTTTAGGAATGACTTAAATTTTCCAAGTTAACACCAAATGTAAATGAATTGAAAAATAGACTAAAGCAATGATTTTGAAAATTTGGAAGCTAGCCAATCATCACCTCAATGGTTCCATTCCTGCTCCCCTTCCCCCTTGTTTGTTTGGACTGTTCTGCTTTCTTGCTCAGCCGTCTGGGAGATTTGGGTTCTGCCACATTACCTTGGTCATCATGCACACTGACCTTGAGCCACAGTCCAGCTTGTACAGCCTGGTGGTTCTCATTTGTTAGAAATGAAAGGGTTTTCTAGTGCTGTTATAAAGCTTATCTGTTCATGTTATTTCTCAATATCAAGTCACAGTAGAAAAACAGAAATCCCCCTGCTTAACACAGGTAGGGTTACACTTGGGAGGGTTGATGACTTAAGCAAAGATTTTCCACCTACAACCAAGTGATTGATAGTGTATTCATCTGGACGTAAGACCAATGTTTAAATCCTGGTTTGAATGGGTCATATCACCTGCTGCTTCCAAATAATTACATATGTCTCCCCAAAGTAAAATGCCTAAGAATGACAACAAACACTTCTAGATGAGCTTTTAATTTCTCTCCTGTTAGTAACCTGTAGAGCTTCTCACCTGTTTCTTTGATTGTTCTTCGTGGCTCTGTGTGGCAGGTCCCTCAGAAGGTCACCAGATTTAGTTTGTGGCTTGCTGTCATGTCGTTTTCTCACAGCTAGTGGGAAGTCCATCCCTGTAGCTGTCAGATGCCCCAGATTCCTTAGCATGCAGATCTAATGGTACAACTAGAAACAATGGTTTTGTTTTTTAACCTTACTTTGGAATACCGGGAGAGTACTTTTGAAGCAAATAAAATAAAAACCTGTTAGTTTTTCTGTTTCTTGTTAAGTTCTTTTGTAATTTGATACATACTTGAGTATCAAAAAATTGCTTTCTAGTTAACTGGAATTTTAAAAATGCTAAGTACATACTCTTTAAGGTATGCATTCATGCACATATCATGTATGTATACACACATAATGCACAAACACATATACTCTCCAACCATTTTTTTCTAAGTGTCTAAAGAATAGTTAACATGCTATCTGAGTTACGCTACTCCCTAAACCGTGACAGCTTCTTACGAATGCTCTTTCTTCTTTGTCTCCTGGTAGCCTGACGGCCATTCAGATCACCTGAAATCCTTTTTACAATTCCTTTTTACACTCCTGCGATCACTGTCTGGTGATGTTTCACCACAATACAATAGAATCCAAATGTCTTCTATGGTCTACACAGTCTTGCATTACCTGGCTCCTGTCTTTTTCTCTCCACTTCATTCTACTTCTGGATCAAGATTCTTCTGCCTCAGGATCACTTTTGCTTGCTTTCTCCTGCCTGAACCTCTCTTCCCCCACATCTTAATGTAGATAACATTTTCTACTCATTCAGGTCTTAATGCTCAAATACTTTCCAAGCGCATACCTCCCTGATCATCCTGTTCCAATGTAGCTGGCCCACTTCTACTCTTTATCCTATTACTCCACGTTATTGTCTTTCTAGAACTTCCTACTGTCTGAAATTACCTGATATGCACTTGTAAAGATGTTTATTGAGTGATACCCCACAAGAATGCAAGCTTGTGGGGAGACATTCCCTAGCCATCACTGCACTGTACGATTGCATCTAAAAACATATTCTTGGTGCTCAGAGAATTCTTTGGCAAATGGACAAATGAATGGATATTTTTTACTTTAAAGGCACTTTGTGTAAATTTGATGATTTGGCTCCAGCTTTTTTTGTCTTTTTAAAACTTTAATCCTAATTGCCAGTGCCGATTGGCATTTGAACAATCATAGGAACTTTTAGTTGGAAGTATTGTTCATTTACCATTCCAAGCAGACATTCCCTTGGCAAGGAGTCATCTAGCTTTGATTAAAATATTTCCAGTGTTGAAAAGCTCACTCCTTATTTATGGAGCATGTTCTAATGTTAGACAACTCTATTGTGTTTCCTTAAAATAGACTAAAATCTTCTTCCTAATATGCTGAATCTTAGCTTAGTTCTGTTCTAAAGCATTATGCAAGGTAAAGAAATCTTCCTTCTCCCGCATAAAAGTACCATCTTGATTCCATATTTGTCAACTAAATTTCTTCTGTGAGCTCAGCTATTTCTCACATGACACTTTAATGAGATCTTTCTTTGCTATATTTTTTAAGTTTGTTTCCTTGACCTTTCTAAATGCCTTTTTCTCTTTTTTCCCTTCTCTCTCTTTCCTTCTTTCTCCTTCCTTCCTTCCTTCTTTCCTTCCTCCCTTCTTTCCTTCCTTCCTTCCCTAATACTGTCAATAAATTCTGCCACCATAAGTGGAAACCATATAAAGTCATCTGAGTCTAGAATTAAAGCAAAATCAGGAGTCAGAAAAATCATAAAGAAATTGAGTATTATGACCATCTCTTAGAAAAGAATGATCATTATTTTTTTTTCAACTTATTCTTTTAATCATGTTGGTGTTTCTCTGAGTACAGATTTGAGGTAAGAGAATCACAAGGAGGTCACGAGATGTCTCCCTTTATACCACCTGTGAAAAAAGATGGGCTTTGAAGTAAGACTTTCCTTTTGAACCTCAGTCAGCCTTTTCACTGGGAGAAAGGGCTTCTTTAACTGTATGGTTCTGCTGTATTTTCAACTCCAGATTCCAACAAATATGCATTATTTTTCCAGCACTGAATATTATAAAAGACTACAGCTCACTCATTGGTTCCCTCTTACCTTCAGTAAAAACACAGTATGAAAACTGGGTTCATAATAAAAACAAAGTGCTGATTCTCCATCAAGCAGAAGAGCAACCAAATGCATAATCTTTCCTCTTTGGGTTTCTCTGAAAGAACTCTGGCTTGTGCACTTTGGATGGCATGTGAATCACTTGGTCATGGTGAAATGACTTGAATGGTTGCCAAGAAGCCATTGAAGTCAAAGTAAACAAAACAAAACACTTAAAAAAAAAAAAAAGTAGGCCAAGGAAGGTTGTTTTCTTTTCTTCCTCTTCCAAATGGCCATGTTCCTTAAAATCTATTTCTGTATAGCCAAGTTCTTTTTTTGAAAATTAAATAAAATCCATGTGATTCTATTCTCTTGAGTGGTGGTGATTAGTTCATAGGAAGATGAGGTTCTTAATGGATGAGTGATTCTCTGGAAGCAGTGTTTTCCTGAGCTTGTGGCAACTGCTGATCTTCTTAAGGCCTATGGTTTGGGAAATTCCTTAGTCTTGGCAGTGGGCAAGGAGAGACAGGATGGCTTTACAAATCTAAGATGGTCATGATACCCACAGATGTATTTCCAATCACTGAAGTTCTCACTTTCATCCTCACAATCAAGGCTCAGACTGGGTCAACTGCCTTTACCTCCACACATATTTCTTGGCCAACCTCTTGGACTGGGGCAAGTGACTTCTGCCCAAAGTTGCTCTTAATCTCTAGTTCAATCATATAAAATTGAATGGGGAAGCTGAGAAAGAGAGAGACAGACAGAGATAGAGACAGAGACAGAAACAGAGACAGAGACAGAGACAGAAACAGAGAGACAGAGACAGAAGCCAGAATAGAGATGGGGGCAGGATTTACCCAAGTGGTGAGTCTGAGCATGTCACTTGACTAGTTGGACTAACAGACCACCTTAGTCTCTCCTAGACATTACTGTGAACGTGGTGGGCAGCTGGTATAGAACCTAGTCTTCACGAGGTTGGAAATTTCAAATATACCCAAGATTTAAAAAAAAATCTGCAAAGTTATTCATTTAGGTATATTTGCAAGGAAGAAAAAAGATTTTAATACCAGGCTCATCATTGATCCCTAGACATTTTCAGAATGTTGTTAAAAATTCCAGAGGGATAAGTTAATTATTTTCAGGTGCCTCAGATAGCCACAGTGATTGTTGTGGACACGGAGATGTTTCCTATGAATTGTCCTTGGTGGAGAGAAGGAACATAGGTGGGTTCTGTGAAAAAGGGTAAGTGAGACAACACTGATGCCACCTGAATCTAAACATGTTGTAGAGACTGGAACGAAAGTACAAGAAGATGAGCTAGGAGATTACTAGAGTCCAATTATTGTAACATCTGCTTAATAGCACTCCAGGGAAACAATGCACAATTTGCTAGAAAAGAAGCCAGAGCAGATTTGGTAATGTGTGGCCCATCTTCCTCATAACTGGATAAAATTATTTCTAGATCCATGAGGTAGAACTGGCAAAGATATGTTGGAACTTTTCTTTCCATTTTTGGGATGTCAACCACTTATTGTAAAAACCTAAAGCTTGTAAAGGCAATACAAGAAATCAAAGTAGATACACACATGCTAAAAGTTAAATTTTTTGCTACAGAGGATGGACTTTTCCAGCAGATTCTTCCATTATTATTTCCTATGTAGAATTTGTTTTCTCCTGAAATGTTCTTGAAGAGCCTCTCTAGAGGCAAAATGTAACATGGATAATGAAAGAAGCAAGCATCATGGAACTGGGGTTCTGTGGTTGAGAAAAATGACATCCCTAATCTTGTACAATTTTTAAGTGACTAAACTGGGATTTGGACCACACCTACTTCACACAGAGGAAGGGAGATACCCAGGTCTTTAAATGGTGGTTTTTATCTAAATCTCAAAGAGATAGTGTAGACTGTGGTGAATAATTCAATAAAATTTTGTGTCCATTTTAGAGATAGTGGGCTTGAAAACACATAACAGAGTGAGAACGGAAACAAACTTTTCTTTATGGCATTTCTCCTCCCAGGATCCCTGAGACCATGGATCATTGTGAATCAGCTTGAGAGAGAGACAGAAGACTGGGGATCTCACAGCTTTAGTCTTTCTCTGGCTGAAAAATATCACAATCTGGTGCTTGTCCCTGCCCTTCCTTTTTTATTCTTCTCTAGGAGTTCAGTGTCTTCTAGCAGTCATGTTGTATCCTTTGTCCATATGGCTACCTGGGTGTCTCCCTCCATCTGTGTATCCTAAATGAAATAGGTGTGGGTCCAGATCCCAGCTTTGTCATTTACCAATTGTGCAAGGTTAGGGATGTCATTTCTCTTGGCCCACAGTTAGCCAGGAAAACTAAGCCCAAGGCAAAATTGCATGTATCTTATTTTAGTGGGAGGTGCCATCCAAAACAGGCAACGGTGAAGCAATGAGAGGGTGAGGCAGCACAGGAGGAAAAGCAAATAGACAGGGGTGTGTTCCCAAGCTGGCCACGGTACCGGCGATTGCTCAGTCTTTAGAGAGACCATGGGGATTACTGCGTCTTAGAACAGTCTGTGCAGGGCGGTGATGGCGGACCTTTTAGAGTTTTCAGTGTTGCAAACAACCCACTATGGCACACGTCGCCACCGCTGGTCTAGGGAAAGGATGTATCTACCAGCTGCCATTTCCCATTGGTCAAAACTTGCACCCCAACTCCCCTCCATTCTGGGCTGTAAAAGCTGGTTTTCCTACAGTCCCTGAGGAAAACTGAACCAGGTGAATGGCCTCCTCCACAGGATAAGCCGTATCATGCAGGTCACCCAGCAAGTGGGAACAAGTCAGAGCTCTCCTGGCTGACTATCCTGCAACCAGCACAAATCAGTGCCTGTGTGGACACCAAGTGATTTCATGGCCCAACACACACAGAGACTATAACAAAGCCCTTGGCAAGAGGCAGAGGCTCTAGGCATGAGTTTTGAGGAAAGAAGCTTCCGGACATATCCACAAATGACATCAGATTCGAGGAGCAGCTTCTGTCACAGGCCCTGCTAGCTCCGATGCAGACTGTTATGCCCAAGTCAGAGATTCACCTTCCTTCAGCAAGGGGCAGGTCCTCCAGTTGTGGCCTACGTGTGCTTGCTGCTGGTCACCATTCCTGAAGGATCATCAATAGCTGGAAAGGACAGCTGGGTAAATCCAGGAAGGGATGGACAAAAAATGGATCTGGCACATTGCCCATCCTTTCCAAACATAGGTTTCTTTGTGAGTAGGTGCTATAGCTATTGCTATGTTCTGTTCATCCCCATTACATACCTTCCTTTAGTAGCATTCTGTTTCACGTTGCATGCCATCTCCAGTGCAGAGAATGGGTACTTGGGGTCTCTTACCCTTAGAATCACCCCCTTTGCCAGGCTTTCTAAATTGCTTCGCTGTTACTATTCAAGAATTGTAAAATCTCATCCTCTTATATCATGCCTTCACTGACAGAATGGGAGTTACTCTCCCATATTTGTCACATTCCAAGCAAAATTTATGGGCATGTTACTTAGGTTCTCCTAATGGCTTTATTTGTTTGTGGCCTTGGCAATGATTGCATTTGGAATGATCTCCTGAACTATCATGGATACTGATACTGCCAGTATTATCTCATGCAAACCAGAGAATGTTTAGTGACTCTTAATCATTACAGTATCCTTCTTGATATAGGGGGAAATTTAATATAGTTTCTGGTTGTTACAATAAGGAGGAAGGAACTCTTCACTGCTACTGTTTCTGCTTTTTCTGTTTGCCATTATTCATGAATGTCTCCTTATATCCTCTGACGCTGTATCAATGAGGGGTGTCTTTTTGCTTAATCCCATGGTTTGATGCTCCTGAATAGAATAACAAAATACTCTGCAACAGAATCATGTATGCTTCATACCCTTCACCTCCAAATCCACAGGGACTTGAAATCAACAAATCAGGGTTTAGTTTGGCTCTTGGGGCCTAGAACTGGGTAGGGAGAGAAGGAAGTTACCAGTTGGGTGCCCAAGAGTGAAAAAAATCAAAGAGTAATTCGGATCCACCATCTTGGGGAGTATGGAGATTTGAAAACTAGCATGCTCAAGTGTTACCCTTAAATTCCAGGGTCAGCTTCAAGTCAGTGGTTGGAAGGCAAAGTCAAGCGTCAGGAATTTAGTAGACTAGAGTGACGTCAGATCATGAGCATCAAGAAGAGAGCTGGGGCCAACAGTAACGCTGAAGCTGGAGTGTGTCATTTGCCTTTAATCGGCCAGCAGGTGGAGTAAGTCAGCATGTGGGGGTGGTGAAAGAGACTAAAAGTACAGCAGGAGTCGGGTAGATAGATGTATGGCCTGATGCCACATGTAAGGGACCTTTTAGCAAGAGACACATCTCCTCTGTGCACATCAATGAACTGGGCAATAAGTACATATGTAAACAACCAATTTGGTCAAGGAAACTCACTAGCAGCAGGTAAATTTGCTCTTGCCTTGGCTTCTGCCCTGCTGGGTGATACACCCATTTCATACTTGTGACTTTACATTTACTACCCAATCTATACATCCACCTTGGCCTGTTTCTTTGCTTAGGCAAAAAGCCAAAGAACCCTTGTTTCACACCCTGTTTCAGAGAATTTCATGCTCCCTTGGGCAAGGAATCTCCTTTTCTTGTTTTCAATGCCGTAACTTTTCAGTTCAAAGCCTTGGTAGAGCAGTGCCATTTGGTTAATGTCAAATTTGCTCTGAACTTTGCTGGCTTCAATGTTTGTGCTGTGGAAACTGCAACTCTTCCCATGGTTTGGATATTTTACATCTACACATTACACTTAGAAAGCCAGAGTTCAGGCTCATGGAAAAAAATAGCTAAATTGATGACTAATTTGACATCAGAAGCTTCCAACCAGAGAAGTACTGCGCTACACCCTACCCTGGCCCCAACTCTTTGCTTGGAGTGAGGAAATTTTCAAGTGTCTTTGAGAGAGGGTGGAGGAACTGAGAATGGAGGTGCAGCTGCAGGAACCCATGTGGCACATGCTCCACTCAGAACCCAGACAGCTTGACAGTACTATCCACAGGGAACTGCAGGTCAAATCTACAGAACGGCACAAACACTTGTCACACCAAAGAGGACTGCTTAGCAGAAGAACAGGAATTTTTCCTTAATGAATCCTTATTAGCAGGTCACAACCCAGTTTTCTTCTTGTCCATATTTTTATTTTTACACCATAAGGAATAATTTCTATCTCACTCTCCCTTGCTCCTTTGCCAGAACATATTGAAACGTCCATGTTCAAAATGAAAGGCTTTTGTTTTCTTGGCTTAATATCAAGATTTTTCCAGATTGTCAACTCTGTAGGAGGGGAGAAACATAAACTCAGCTGTAGAAACCCAGAGGTGACCTAACATGATCCAGGTGTTTCTAGTTTTCTTAGGAAAGAAGGTGACTCTATAGGCAATGCCTGATCAACTGTACCTGGAGGACACTGTCTGATAACATTAGGGGCTGATGAGAGTTGATAGTTGGTTGCAAGTGAGCACGCAGTGTGGAATAGCTATATCTGATTTGTCAAAATTGGTTTCGTAGTGCTGTTCTCAAAGTTTGAGGCCTTGCATTTATCTTACTTCCATCTTGTTCCACGTACATAAAAAGATTTTTAAAGCAGTAAATTTGTAAAGACAACATGGTAGTACAGAAAATGTGGGAAGAGAATGCAGAGGAGAAATGGGTTTAGCTTCGGTTCTCCCACTTGCTAGCCATGTGTCTGTGGACAAGTCTTCCACCTCTGTGGTTCTCATTTTTAAAAAAATCCTTAAAATATAGGAATGTTGGCTCTTAAGGCCCTATCATAAAATTAAAGCAATTGTGTTGAAACAGATTGATTTTTACAAATGACTTGAGCAAAGCTGGGAATAAATGTGCATTTAGTGTCTACAGACTTGCCTGTTAAGTCTGAGGTATCATTCTGACTTACCATCCATTGAGTGGATGTAGTCTACCATATTTTTACATTGTATATTTTAATGAGTTAAAAATGGAACTAGTTTGGCAGAATAAAGCAATTGCCCAAAATCAACACCAAGCCACCTGCCGCAATCATATCCACTTTCAAGTGCCACCTACTTCTCAAAGCACTCCTAGCTAGGTCTTTGAACCTGTGTCTTTCCAGTGCTGGCCATTCCTGTATCTGATCTCGTGTGCAGCGACTGACTATGGATTATGGTCAGCCTAGGAACAGCTCTGTCTTCTCCTGGGGATGGGACTCAGTTTCAGGTGGCTTTGTTTCTTCTACAGAATACGTGTAGGTGGGTAAACGGTGGGAGCTGGGAGGAGCACCTGGTGTTGATAGAGGGTGGCATAGGGAAGGGAAATCAAGGAAAAGCAGATAACTGGGCTTAGTGAAAGTTTTGCTACTGTATTGTTGTAAGTGGCCTTGGATGGGATACTGAATTCTCTGGGACTTGTTACATCCTCTTTATAAGAAGGAAATGGGATGAGCTGGCTTTTAGGCTCTGCATAACACTATGTTACTAACATTTCCTCTGAAGTAAGGTGCTAAGAAGAATTTCAGCAAACCAAAAAATGTTCAGAAACGAGTATCACTCACATGAATGATTCTAAAGTAATGAGTATCTATTCTGCTTTGAGTGTTAAGGATGGTAAGGATTATTTTACATAAACATGGAATTCAGGATAAGGAATTTATTAAAATGTATCTGCGCATGATGTCTCAGAAGAGACACAAAACCAGCACAAGAGAAATAATCCACTTAGGCTATTATAAAAATTGCTGAGCACACTATATGAAAAATAAATATAGATTCAAATTTTAGCCTTTGAATTTTGGTGACTATTATTATTATTATTGCAATTTCATCACACTCTTTCTTCATATTTTCATATCAGAATAGTTTGGAGTTATCCCTGAAGAGAAATATCTTTTAAAATAGTATTACATGAAGTGTATTTTTATTATGTAAAAGGCTAGAACTGCCTCACATGTGTTGAGTTAGTTTCAGTTCCAAATTGCAGAACCTTTTCTTGTGGAGTTAAAGCAGAGTTGGCAGGTACTTAATTGTATTTTTGGGTAGGGCACTTTTCTCTAAATTGCTTTATTGCTGGGTCCTCTATAATTTATTAAGACCATTATGATATGATCTTGCACTATCTTGGTTTATACACAGATAAACATTTCAGTTCTCTCTGTATTGATTGTACCAAATCTGCATCATAAATCTAACAACCCAGTCAACTCTGCAATCCATTTTTTATCAAGATTTACTTTTCATCTATCTTCTTGGGGACTGAGAAAGAAACTCAGTAAATTACAAGGCAAGGCTCTTTTTTCCTTGTCTCTTAAATGCAGTGGAATATTTACCAGATGAAGTCACCCATTAAACAAGTGAACTGGTTCCATTGTCCAGCTGTTGAAGTAAATGTAAAGCAGAGTGTCTTTGACAGCTTTGTTAATGTAATGCTTTTATTTTTTCCATGCTGGTAATTCAGGTATAATTGAGGTCTAGTGTTGAGCTTTAAATATGTTTTTAAGACTTGAAAAGGAAGCTTGATGAAGCGTGCACTGTAGCATAACTTCTCAATTATTCACACATTTATATGACTATAATCACCAAGGCCTCTTACTGTAAACATTATGAACACTTTTATAACCAGACCTTGATATGAGCTAATAGACTGCGAATTACAACGCAAATGGAGAACTGGCAAATAGTAATAAGAGTATGATCAGGGCCATCAATTATAATTAACATCATTGTGTATTTCTAAAGTCTCTGATGCTGTATTTTTGTATTAACTAATTTTTAAAGCTTCAACTTGTGAAGGCAGATATGCTTGAGAGTAGCACTGGAAATCCAAAACTACTCTGGCTGAGTTAAGGACAAGGAACACCTTCATGTGTGTCCTGCTCTTATAAATTCAAGTTACTTAGATGTCTCTGTCTAATATTCAGTATTATCTAATAGCTGTGTTTAGCAAGATGTCCAAAAATGAATTCTACTAGTAGAGCAATAATTAAAAAAAGGAAAATCCTGTAAAAATGTTATTAGTGACCTTTACCTTGTCCTTTCTTCCCTTCTTGCCCATCAATAATTAATTGAGTCAACATGTGCCAAGCACTGAACTAGGTTATGGGGAACAATTCTAGCATATAATCTCACTTCCTCACAGAACTTGGGTTCCAGTGCAACAACAAGCAGAAACACCGAAATGACAACCAGGATTTGGAGGCAGATTTATTTACGTTGGTGGGCACTGACTAGGGTCATTCTCAGAGTATCAGGCCCCCATCTCTGGTGTCTAGGACTTGTATTGGATAAGCAAGCAGGAAGTACAGAGACAGAATGGCTTGTCAGTTGGGTGATTGATTTATATAATGTGCTTCACAGTGACCAGTCATTTCTAAGAGATCAGAAGCAACTGGAACTGGAATAGGAACTATTACCTGAGCAACTAAGAAAGTATATTGAATGGGAGGGTGCATTTTCTGCTACATTTTCCCCCTCTTTTACTTTCCCCAGAAAATCTTTTCTGGGTATATTATATGTGATCTTTTGAGGCAAGGCCCAACTAGAAGCAGTACTGTTTTCTCTGGGGGCTGTTGCAGAGCTGGAAGAGACAGTGAAAATTCAGAGAAAAGGTGCTAGTGGCTTGGCCAAATCTGTTGTTACAGCCTCCCCCCAAATAGTGGGAGAGTTCTTAATCCTTTGTGGCAATTGAGTCTAAAAGCGAGCTGACCTTTTACCCCAGGATCTTCCCAGCTGAAAGAGCTTATGGGAGCAACTCACAAGCAGACCTAGGTGTCTTTTAAATCTAGAACAGTCCAAAAAATACGTATGAATCAGGAACCACAGAGTGCAAGGTGGTGGCTACATTGTTAATGGAATGGAGACCTTACCTGAGGTAATTAACAGTCTCTCAGGCTGATGTGTGCCTGGATGGCTGTTTGTGCTTCCTGTGACATCTGACAGCACAGGAAGGGGATTTTTAGTGAGGCAGCATGGTTGGTGGTGATGTCCAGAAGTGAGTCCTTAGTTTATGTGTCTGGGAGGAGAGTTTTCAGAACTTTGGCATTGTGGTTATCTGTATCACAGGCTGACATCGGCATTGTCCTCCTCTCAGGGAACAGTCCAACTTGAAAGTGCAGGATTAAACAAGAGGAGGCTGACTGGCTTGGTGCAAAGGAGATGTCCTCCCAGGCTGTAAATTTGTGCCTGGGAGAAGGAGTGAGAGGCAAGCATCCCAGTTGCCCCACTGATGGCAGCTTTTTGACAGAGGAAACTTTTGAAGGCAGAGAGTTTTGCTGTCTACCAGGAAAGTCACAGGTTTGCCCCCAACTTTTGCAATGAGTATGGGCTCTCAGGGGCCCAATTTAATAGAGTTCAGTCTGTCCTATCTATTCAGGCCTGACAGGGGACAACTCATTTGTCAGTGCTGGCAGTCAAAATGTGGAACTCAGAAGAAATTTTTGACAGTCGTCTTGGGTGGGTGTTAGATAATGCCATCAGACCAGGATAGGCACAACCATGAAGCAAAAGATTTGGGGGGAAGGGCTTCTGTGGCTGAATGCAGGCAATGGCTAGCTGAAACCACTTCAACTGACTGGAGATATTTGGTTGGGAGCAGGGAGTGAAGCTATAGGTGTTGGCAGCAACTGAGCAGCTGACGAGGATGCCAAGGCAGAATTCTGAGGTAGAATGGGCCTCTTTTTTCTTTTTTTTTTTCTTTGAGATGCAAGGAGTGGCTTGATTTCATTTTTGACTCCATAAAATTTCCTTTTCCTGCTGTCGAGTACTGTGGGTTTTAACTAATTAATTCCCATTCTATCTCCCTACAGAATATGTTGTGTACCCTTGAAAGATGGTGCAACGGACAAAGGGTGGGTGCCGCCACAGAGAGTGACCAGTCAGATGTCCCCTGGCCGCACCCCTCATGGAGACTTAGGTGCGACTTAGCTAAGGAGGGTGTGAAGTGAGGTCCAATCAACCACTGCAACCAGGGCTTCCAAGTCTTGGTGCACAGATGGAGGAGCCTATTTCTCATGCTGTGCAAACCATTCACTCACACAATCAATAACATGCAGGCCACCCTTCCCTTGAGGGTGGCCTTAATTAATGAATTGATCAAGCTCTTCTGCCTGAACTGAGCAAGAGTGAGACTGACTAACTGGGGTACCCCAAGGGGTTCTACTGGAATCATGCAGGCAGGCAGGCAGGCAGACAGACAGACAGACAGACAGACAGATAGACAGATTGCATCCTCCTCTTTTTGAGGTCCAAAGTGAGCCACTCTAGCAGGGACCCAGGAATCCTCCTTTAGACCTTCAAGGGCACTTGAGAAATCTCGAGGGCATACCTCCCTGTTGGGACCTGGAGAGGTCCTCATTCTGTCTATGAAGTTCTACAACTGGTGACCAAAGAGGTCAGCATGGTCAGTCTTCCCAGCCAATGCACCAGATACAACAGCAAACAGAAACACCAAAATGAAACACAAGATTTGGAGGTAGATTTATTTACATTGAAGGGCACTGATGAGGATCACTTCCAGAATATCAGACCCTGATCTCTGGTGGTCTACAGTTTATACTAGATAACAAGCAGGAAATACAGAGGCAGAATGGCTTGTCAATTGGGGATTGGTTTATACAGTGTGCAATAGAGTGACCAGCTATGCACAGTGACCAGTTGTTTCTAGGAAAATAGAAGCAACTGGAACTGGAACAGGAACTATTACCTGGGCAACTTAGAAACTGAAATATACTGGCTTAGGGAGCCATTTTCTTTTACAGAAAAATTGTGAAGGAAGTTCTAAAATATTCTCAAATTAGTTCTTCCTGAATATAATCATTACAGTATTAAAAAGAAAAGAGCGCTAAATTGACATGTATTGTGTTAGAATCAATCTGGGTGACCCACTTTCTTTTCTTTTGCTGGTAATTTGACAGTAGGGTTGTAAGCTGGAAGAGTGCTGTTCGTGTTTATTTTGTGCCAGCTCTCCACAGAGAATGCAATCATTATGCACTGCAAACATGTACTTATAAACAGTTTTTCAAAAAGACATAGCTGGGAGATAGCTGAAAAATAGTAAGGGGCTTGACAATTGCTTAAATCAATACTTTTAAAGAAAAACCACCTACAGGCTTGCTGTGCAGTTTTCTTATTTGTCAAAAACTCTTGGGAGTAACAGCAACAGAAATCAGTTTGTACCTTAAATGACCCAGGGAGATATTTGTATAGCTTCTGCCATGAATGGAAGACAATGTTCAGTACAGTTTATTGTACATCCAATAAATGTATGCATAATTATGGTAACAATCAAGACCCACCTGGGACTGGACATTCTTTCCTCTTCCCTTCCTCTCCTGTTTCCTTTTTCCTTTCTCCCCTACCCCTCCTTCCCTCACTCTTTTCCTTCTTTCCTCCCTTTCTTCCCTTCTTGTGGTACTGCGAATTGCACTCAGAGCCTTCACAATGAGCTCCAGCACCAGGTCTTCTTTCACTTTTTATTTTAAGTTGCTAAGTTTCGCTTGATGGGCTCAAACTTAACATCTTCGTACCTCGACCTCCCAGAGCACTGTGATCACAGGTGTAAGCCACCATGCCTGGCTTTGAATTTTTTTTTTACAAGTTGCTGCTCACTAAGGAAAGTTGAAAACCCCAGACCAAGGGTGGCTAATGAAACACTAATACTGATGTTGAAAATAGTAGCTGGCATTCTATTTCCTGACATTGAGATTCTCTGTTTGGGTCTCAGTTGGCTGTTGATCCTCTTCTACATCATCCTTATTCCTTTTGTGAAATATTCTGACACAGTCATTTCTACCCCTGATGGCCTTGACAACATTTCAAAAAAGCTCCATGTCTCTTTGAACTATGATTTTGCTCTTTTGCTATGTGGTTTTAGAGAATCCAATTTTATTTCCAAGGTTACTTTTCTCCAACCACTTCAGTGTGAAGAATGCTTGCATCTAATTACTTATTAGCAGGGAAAGCCTTCCCTTTTTCTGTGCACTCCTAAAATCCGAGGCTTTTGTTCTGTTTTGATAAAAGATACAAGGGAGAAGATTTCTCCTTCTGAATTGTGTTCCAGACTGAAGTGCAAAAGGAAGCTTCTGGTGGTTGGAAACCATCACATGTTCTATGTCTGCTCCTATGTCCTTGCTAATAGCATCACTGGTGTCATGGTTGGTTGTTTCTATGCCCTCCATTTTGCGAGCTGACCTGACCATCTTCCCTTTTTGTCCTACTGAGTCAATGACTATTTTCCAGGATTACCAGGGTAGATTTCTGGGACACCTATGATTCCAGGATAGTCTGTCCACAGGCTTGCTGATAACCCACAGCAGAGGCATTTGAGTGAAAAGGAGGTAGTATCCTCTCTTTGCCACCTTGATAGAATTTAGAATTGGAGAAACTCAAAGACTGGGCAGGTTAGCTTTGGAAAGTGACTCTAAAGATTTCCAGCTAGACGTGGAGCCAGGGCAGTAATTACAGGCTGGAATAGTGAGGATGGGGACAAAGAGAATGGTGGGAAATAAAGCACAGGTGCATGAGAATATGTGAGTAGCTGGTCAGTGCAGGAGGGAGAGGAAGAGAGACCAACAGACACAGACACAAGTTCAAAAGCAGACCCATGACAAAATCCTGGCTGTTTTGTTTTCTAATTTCAGTTTACCTCTGTCTCTCACCTTGGCACGCCCCGAGTGAGTCTTCTCTTTCCTCCTGACCAAATGGGTCTTGAAAATACCAGTGAAGTTCGATGAAATTTAGTTGAATATTGTGGCACTTCAATTAGTTATATACTGCACCAACCGAAAGAAATTAACGAAAACTTAGCTGATAGTGTTGATTCCCCTCTGGCTACCATTTCTCACGCATCAAGGTTTCTTTCAAATTCTTTAACATTAGAATGCAGTTTTAAAAACTACCATAAATTGATTTCTCCTTTGTTACCAAATCCTTCAAAAAAAAACCAGACACTATCACTATCAGAACTCAAAGGCCTATATTATGTAGTTCTTTATTATTTTATTTTAATAAATGCTTTTTGGAACTAGTAGGTTGCCATAATGTGCAATATAACAATTGACTGTGATGCAGTTTTCTACCAAATGCAAGGTCTCGAAATCACCAGACGCTCGTGTTTCAATGTCAAGTATAGTGTATGAGATGTCATTTAGTTACTCTTGGCATGAAATGCCATGTTCTGATGGTGACTAAATGTGGAAGTATCTTCTTAGGTTAGAGGGGAAGAATTATGTCTGAGAGTGTTTGCACGTATAAAATATCTTACTGTTCATTTGTGTGATTGCTTCTCTGAGGAATATGGTTTGGCAACGGGTGTAACAAAGTCTTTATTTCACCAAGTATAGGATATCACTCATAAGTAAGTCAGGACTCCCCTAACAAGCTGCTATATAAAATTTAAAGCATCCGTGTTCACTCCCATGTTTTTGTTATGTGGTGTGTTTCTCTTCTTTTATTGGCTTGCCACGCATTTGTCATTGTTGTTCTTTCCTTCTTCAGTGCTCTCCTCAGTTGCCCTGGTAACAGTAGATGACCCAGACTGGAGTGGAACTCAATGTCATCTGTAAGCTAAGATAAATATCTTCTAGGGATATAGCACATGTGGTCCAGTGGGAGACAGGCATTGCGATGGGTTGCCAATAGCTATGCACTGGGTCTGTATTGTCATCTATATTCCATCCTGCAGACCTCCACCTCCACACACACACACACACACACACACACACACTCATCCTAGTATTGATTGGGAACTGGGTTTTGTGTTTAGTCAGTGGGAAGAAAAGAGCTCCTGGGGTAGGATAATTCTCATGGTAGGTTTCTTCCTTGATAATTTTTAAATACAGTAGGTAAACTTACTGGATTTCATGCTAGAAGCAGCCAAAACACTGTGCTAAGATATTTTTTGACTCATTAGCACCGTGAGACTGCCATGAGAGGGTCCGTGACCTAGAGCCCATCTTGCTTTAATAATGGCTTAACACTCATAAAAGATTTTTAATGGCTACATGAGGCCATATTTAAATATTAAACGCCATTCCTTTTTGTTGATTCACAAACCCCAATGAATAGGACTCTGTTGCTTCCGAAGCTGGAGAAACGTGCCTGCTTTCTCACGCCAGTAAGTGAACCAAACAAACCCACAAACGGAAACACCTCAGCTCTGCCCTGCTAACCCATTTGTAAACCCGAAGCCTGCAGACCTCCAGCTCCTGTTGGCTGCCTTGAGTTCTCAGACTTGAAAACAAACATTGAATGTGTTTGATACCTGTTTTCAATCTTGTACTAGGACAATGAAGTACATGTAATGAGACTTTTTCCTCTGAACATAGCTTTTGGTTTTTAATCATAATTTAATTCCTTTGCTTTGGCCTTTCAGTCACAGTATCACCCTACTTAGAGGAGAACCCTGTTATTATACTTACATTTGGACAGACTAATATTTAATAGTTAATGGTGTATTTAGATTTCAATAAGGACTCAATGCTAATACCATAGCTATTTTCCCAAGACTATGATAGAGCATAGTAACATTCCATGAGAGCTGTTGCTGCTTGTTTAATCAACACCCCCCCCCCCCGAACCTGGTCCCTCATTGCCTAATTGTGTGAAAGTCCGGTGTGGAAGACAAGACCCAAATGAACTGTATTTGCTTTCCTTTCTTTGCTTATGGTGTAAGTATTACATTGATTTTAGAGATGCTATTATTTATAGAAGAGAAAATTGAGTAGCAGATGACTTCCTGTCGTGGTACAGCTGCCTGGGTGAAGCAGGTATTCTCAAGTATGCTCCAGGAGAGAGCGAGGAGATGTGTGCCCAAAAGCACTTGGGGTTTTGTAAGTTTTTTGTAGCATTTTTGAAATATCGAGTTCAGCGGAGCCCAAATTACTTTACTTAAAGCACCATTTCCATTCCATTTTCTAAAACCATATACATTGAGAGAAATTTAATCAGTGTATTTTGGAATCCTTTAACTCTCATTCATCAAAATATTGCATGGCAAATACTAGATCTCAGTTTAAGAAACCTCTCAAGTTTCTTAATGAGTGGTCTGATGTTGTTGTTTTCCCCTTCGAATCTGAGGGCACAAGTTTATTTTGGATGAATCCAGAGTAGCATAGAACCTACTTCTCAGGTATCCCAGTCACTGTGAGGATACTTGCATGTGTCTAGTGCTGAGGACAAGGCTTCCAGGCAGCAGGACTCTCAAGAACAAGCCTTGGACATTTAAAGAAGTTTTCCACAAAAGCTTTCAAGCACCCCATTTGACCTGGGCAGGATTCAATCTCTTTTGATGCAACCACAGCCCAAAGCTAATTCCAACCCACAAGTCAGTCCTAGGTCCAGATGTTTCTGAACTTTATAATCTGATCTTTGTTTAAAATTAATTTTTTGTTCATCATGGGGTTTTATGCATTAATTTTTATGGTAAATCAGTGCATTGAAATCTTATGTATCTTGATTATTGAGGTTTTGGGCATCTTACATTTTGTGCCTGAGCAAGTGTCTCAGTGGCCTGACACCTGGGTCCCCGTTCTCTTCACTCCTTGGTGGGGTTGGGGGGCTGAGAACTTATGCTCCAGTTCAGCTGTGACTTTTGGCTCAGTAGAGCTTTCTTTCCTTGGGACCAGGTGGCCAATACCTAGTGTGTCTCCTCATGTGCTTTTTGTCCCATGTGTCTCAGATTTAGTCCTGAGACCACAATTTGTGATTGTGTTCTTGTCACAAACTCACCCGTATGCTGCAGGACAAGACTAAAGACACTCATCCCTGAAACACAACTTGGTTCCATCAAAATGATTATTTCGTTTTAATCTCATATAGCTAAGAAACAGGAAACATCTCATTCACTCTATTGTTCACCCCAGTGGTATCTAAAAGTAAATTTCAAACCAAGGGATGTGGAAGATGTTGCTTAAGGTTATACAGGAGCTTGTCAAGCTTTAAATTCAAGGCCTCTATGTTCGTAGTTCACGGCTTATTTATGATAGCTATTGCCAGTAACGACTGAATAGTGCCAGATCCTACTTTGAACATCATCTTAACTGCACTGTGTCATGTTGAAACTATTAAAATGCCTATTTTACAGATTAGAAAATAAGTTTAAAGATGTTAATGTCTCCAAGATTGCTCAGTCAGGCAGTAGTAGAACCCAAAACTTTCTAATTCAAAACTCTGCTTCTTTTCCATTGTTCAGTACACCTCCTGCCCCATGGTACACATATCAGGAGAAAGTTAGTTTCCATCTTTTATGGAGCATTCTGGTAACAGTATCTTTCACATTAAGACAATGAGTGAATAAAATGCAATAATGCTTTCATTAAAATTTGGCCTGTTCAGATTATAATGAAAAAAATCCTTGGTATCTAAATCAAAGCATGCCTAGGTTCTTTTCCTTTCCCATGTCCCAAGCTTCATAACGCTTTTTTTCCTAGGGTTCAGAAGCCAAGGTGCATCAGGGAAGCTGCCCCCGCTCTGGTTTCTGCAAGAGTAGATAGAGTAGGACAGATAGCAACTTCCCATAAATGTTTTGGGTTGGGTTGATGGATAGGAAGCACTAACGCATTCCCATTCATTTGGCAATGACAAAAATACCTGTCTGCTATCCTTAAACACTGGGTCTAGACCTACAAAGCACTTTTTTTTTTTTGCTGGTTCCTGTTCTGATCATGCTGTGTACTCTGTAAGGAATTCCTGGCGGATCTACCCAGTCATTCTCCCCTGCGCAGGCTTTTCACCTAACTTCCAAATGTCTCCCCAGACAATCACTTAACCCAGTACCCAGGTCTATGGACTTGGACAGTTTCTTGGACATCTGATTTAGAGAACATGGTGCCATGAGCTCTGCCAAGTTCTGCCCTTGTGCGTGCACCTGACCTTGGGAAGTTCAAGCAAGGAAGCTCTACAAGAGGAGTTCTTAGCAAAGGAGGCAGCTTGATGGAGGTTGGGACTGAAAGCTCTGAGGCCTGTGTCCAGGACTTGTTATATAAAAGAACTTCCAAGAGAGGATAGGACATAGTTTTCAAAAATAAATAAGGCAAAAAGGCTACGCTTACTAGTGCCACAGCTGGGAAGCAACTATGAGCAATGAATTTCTCATGCTAACAAATCCAAGCTCTTTGGAAAACAGATGCTGAGCTCTGGGACTGGCACTGGATCAGAGATGGAAGGGTATCTAGAGACCATTTGTTCATAAACACAGCTGAGGGCCAGCAACCTGCTTTCCTGCCCTGCCTGGGCTGCACTGACGGCTCTCTTCCACGCAGCGTTTCCAGGAGGAAGGAAACAGACATGTAAGGCTTCTGCAGCCCACGCTCTAGAGAAATAATTAAACAGTTTTTCTTAACCTCTTGAACTTTTCATTTATTATTGCCATCCATTATGTCTACCTCCTCAAATCACAGAATCCCAAAACTGAGCTCCAGGGTCAAGGGTTTATTGTTTAATGGAGATAGAACATTTTGTAAATTGCACGAAGTCACAATGTTTATAATAGAAGCTTCTGGTGTACAGACTCTTTTCCATTTAACAAACAGTGAGCTTTGACATGTGTTCTTCCTACATAGCAAGAAATCTGGGGTAAGTGCAGTACTGGCATGAATGCGTTACCAAATCCTTCCTGTAAACCAAGTGACATCTGCAGTCAAATAAAAACATTCCTTCCCCCAAATACCAGGAAATGCTAAAAGTATCACTATTCTTCTAAGGTCATGCTAAAATGAAGTTTTGGCTTTTAGAACACAGAGTAAGGATGAAGAAGGCCAACATTTTTGTCCAATACATATTTGCTGCTACAAGTCCTTGGGGGGAAACCTCTTGTTTCAAATGTGAAAATGTGTACAGAGAATTTTTCCTTGGATTTAACCTTTGAATGAAAAGTGTAAATATTTTAAGAAAATATACTAATGTTAAAAAATATTCCTGTTGTTTTTGTTTGTGCTAGAATTTATACTTTCAAGTCAGAGGTGAATTTGCATGAAATAAAGCAAACAACCTCAAAAATGTACTCAGTCAAAATAATCAATGTATAAATACCTCAGCTTAACAAAAGATGAGTATTTCTCAGTAAAGGAACTTAACCAAGAATTTTAAGTCCTTGAGACATGATAAGAAAGAACGTCTTAAACTTAAATTTTTAACTCTTTATGTTGGAGGTGTAATCAATACTTTTAAAGGAAACAAATGTTCATGCAACATTCTCTTATATTTCTTTTTGGAACTTTATTAAATTAAAGCCACATGCATCCTTTAGGGCTATAAGTCTAGCTGATGAAAACCATTGTAAAAGATGACTTTTTCCATCACTAATTAGCATAACTATTTTCTTGAGTCTTAATAATTGGTTCATAGTACAGGATGTATTTTGGTTCACATTTATGAGATAAAAACATGTTCAATGTTTACATTTTATATTAGTAGTGATCCAGGCAGGTTTCCCTGCACAGGTGCCTCCTCACGAGCTGCACACTCCGTTTTTCTCATTGTCTAAGTTTCTAAAAGGATTTTATAGTATTTAATATTTGTTTCAATGCACTCATTTGCTTCCTATGGGTCCCATTGCTGGGACTTGGTCTGGTCATTTCTGATTAGCCAGCAGGTGTCACTGTGGGTTTGGGTGCTAACCCAACTGACCACAGGAAGAGTGACTGATGAGGGGGAGTAAGAGGAGAAAAGGGGGAAATATAAAAGCAGGTTCTTAGAGAAAGAGAACAAACTAATTAAAAATGGCTTGTTTTCATCCTCCCTCTTTTTTAGGATCTCAGAATTTTTGCAACACCTTTCCAGCCTTCTGTAGACCCAGAAATGAACTCCCGCAAGATCTATTGATGCTGTATTAGTAATGGAAGGTAACTTCACTGTATAAAATAGAAGAAGAGAAAAAAAAAAGAATAGAATCAGGAAAGCTGAGAAGTGGATCTTGTAGCTTGTTCCTAATTTCTGAAGCCCCATCCCTGTGCTTCATAGTTATTCATCTTCTTGAACCATAGGCACCTTTGCTTAACCTCAGAAATGTACAGTATCTTCCAATTATTGGTAGGTCATAAACTCATGGCCCAGAAAAAAGATCAGGCTATCCCTAACCTCAGTGATAAAATAGATTCTATTTCAATTTTTGAAGGGGCATCTTGACCTGGAAGATTCTTCCTTATATCTCCCAAAGATCTATATCATTACTTTTCAACAAAGCTACAATATATATACCTGAGTGCATGGAATTTCTTAATAAATAAAATTTTCAATTGGTAAAATTAACACATATTTCTTGAACAACTGTCAACTTTAAGAATGAATGGTCATAAAAATTCCCTGCACATAGAGGAATTCACAGCTGGTCTAATTTGAATAACAGGCTGTAAATTGATTTCTGTTTTTGGCTTGATATGTGAAAACAATGTCCATATTGTTTGTACTGAGAGCAGGCAATTTGTTAAGAAAAGATACATGGCTCGATTTTTCCAAATAAGGCTTAACACATGTTTAAAATCTAGGTTAGTCAAGTTCTGAAAAAACAAAGCAGAGAAGGGATGCAAAAAAACATAGAAATGCTCCTCCATTTCCCGGAACTCTTGTGCCCCTGGCACTGTCCAGCATCTACATTTTCCACCTGCCACACACCAAGGACCAGCATTTCATTCTGAGGTCATTGCTCTTCATTGCTAGTGGCTGAACCCAAAGAGGGTGAAAAGCAGAAACAATTTCAGCTCATGAACATCCTACAGTTTCTGATTTTAATTCTCTCACCTTTGTGTACATTAAATTCCCTGATGGCACAATAAATTCTTTCTGTGCTGATTCTAATAAAAAAAAATTATGAAGTTCAGAAGAAAGAAATAGATTAAATTTTCAGGTTCCCAAAGAGTTAGAACACTGAGCTACAAATTATGAATATTTAGTTACAATCTAGTTTAAATCATCTCTTCACGAAGATAAGTAGCTGCAGTGGGCTGATTGGACTCTGTGGGAGCTACAGTAATCCAAAGGGGATGGCTTGTAACCCTTAGTGAATCCATGCGTTTATATCATGTATACCCCTTTCCCAATTCTTAAGAAGCCATTTCATTTGTGCATAAGAGTGTGTCATTAATGTAGCATCATTTTCTTTGGCACTCAGAGGTTAGGATTTACTTTTGCTCAGGCTTTTGGGCAGAACATGCAAGAATCATAGCAACAGGCACTCTAAGCACAGCAGCTGAAGAAAGTGGGGTTGGGTGAGTAGAGAAAAAAGGAAGAAGGGGGTTAAGGTATAACAATATTTATCCAGGGTAACAGAGCATCAACAACATTTTCTTTTCAATCAGATGTATACATCTGTGAGTAACGAAATCTTTGGCCATTGGTTTATCCTTTGGAATAACCATTTCCATGGCAACTTCTTAGACTGTTAAAAATAATAGTGCTCCCAATTTCCTCTGAGCCACTATGCCCTTTGTCTACTGTGACTGCTGTTTGACCCTGACCACTTAAGTCTGGGTGATTTGTTTATGTATAAGTTTGTGTGTGCACATACTTATGTATCTTCCCAATTAGAATCTAATTTCTGTAATTAATATCTCTCATGAATTAAAACTACTGTCTTAGTGCAAAGGATTGGTGGGAGTTCAATGAATCTTTGTTGAATGAATGAAAATTACAAAGGATACTTTTTTTGGCAAGCATTGGCAATGCTAGATTACTTATATGTAGTTCATATAAATAATTCACTTCTTGTGGTTCCATATCCTGATGTGAAAATTATGCATTTACTATGTTTTCATAGATATTAATGGGGGCTTTTAAAAAGAGAAATTGTTTCTAGGTTGGTGGTCCTAGGCCTGGTATTGAACGAAAAAGACTTGAGGTAAATTTTAATTGTGAGAAGAATAGAACTGTATGCATTGGTTTGTTAAAGTTTAGTAGTTTATGTGTGTGTATGATTTTTTCTATTACTTCATGAAGAACAACAAAAAGATGCTAATTTTCTTTAATTTCATTATTGAGCATAGAGAAGAAAATAGAGTGAAGTATAAAGGTTTTAAGTGGCCAGTGTGTCACTGAGGTATTTTCCTTCCCTAACATCGACACTGTTTTTGTTTAAAAAGCGCAGTTTAAAAACAAAACAAGAAATATGATGATCTAATTAGAAAATTTAAAGAAGAACTATTATATTTATGCTTTGGTACTTCAGGTTTAGTTATTATGAGCCAGATGGTATTATGTTTCTGTTGGGAAAACATTTTTAGAAGCTATTTAAAGAATTATATAATGAAGCAAATCAAATCATTACTTACACTATTTTTTTTTAGGAGGGGAGGGCAGTGGAAAGAAAATGTGCAGAAAAGACTAATGTTTATGTATAATGATTTCATTATCATATTTCTACTCTTTTTGTCATCCAGGGTAAACTCTAAGGACATGTCAAGAATTCCTGAGCCACAATAAATCTGTGACTGTCAGACTCTGTGTGTGGGTAAAATGGATAATTTTCTGACCTTTAGTAAGCTTTCACTAGAGCAAAGGAAGTCCCTCAACATAATGTTTCCCCACTACAAAATACTGGCAGGAAGCCAAAGTATGCCCTTTGGCAAACCTCCAGTCTGGATGGCTTTCCTGCAGTTAGAAGACATTCATGAATCTGCCCGGCACTGTGATTTTTCCCTCCCGTCCTTTGGAAAGTCTTCTGGAAAGACCTTTCCAGTGTGTAACCTGCTGAGGGAGATGTGAGAACACATTAATCATGGGTTTCTTCAAAAGAAACTTGGGACTCTCCTGCTCTAATTTAACAGGTCCATCTCCCTGCTCAGTGTGAGCTTCAAGACTGTCACAAAAATGCTGACAGATAAGTTGGGAGATGGGTCCATTCAAAAACTGAGGTTATGGTAGTAACAAACTTAGCAGGTTCTGATCCTCGGGCATGAAGTTTGACCATGGTTAGATTTGCTGAAGAATAAAACTGATAGTTCTGAAAATACATGAGTAAACATGGGGTTTTGCTCTAGTTTTGTAAACTTCATATGAAAGTTGAAATTATTCCTATCACTGTTTGTAATTAACCCTGTTTTCTTCTTAAATAATTCTAAACTAGAACTACTTTGGAGAAGTAACACGTGGTTAGTCTGCTATTCACCAGCCTTGGAAGTGAAGTACATTTCCTTTACACTGTTATTTCATCATCTCTCCCTTCAATTGGACTCTTTTGTAGACTAGTAGAAATTTAGCCACTGGTGTACAACCAACCAACTTCTCTGAAATTTTCCTTTCTCATATGGATATTCATAATCCTACCTTTCCCTTTTAACTCCCCCCCCACACATGTGTTTTGGAATTTCTCACACATGCTTAGGTAATACTTAATCTTTTTAATGGGGTGTGGGCATTTCGCTATCACCTTGGCGTTTAAACCACTTAACTGCTGAGATGATTTTCACATATGTTTATGGATAATCTCTATCTTTTAGAAATGGCAGAATCGAATGAAAAATTATGAGGTCCACAAATGAATAACTGGCCTGAAATAGAGTTACTTTTGAAGAAAATGAATAAAACTAAGTATTCAAGAGTATGATAGTGTTTTTCTTTTAATACTAAGGTGTCTGAGTAGTTGAAGTTTGCTACAACATTTTCAGAAGCTGACTGTAATCCTATATTTTGATATTATGGTCACCATTTCACAAATTTACTGTATCAGTCAGCTAATTCTTGCAATTCACTTCTCTGTCCAATGTATTTTTCTCAGCTTTGAATTTGCTCATTAATTTATCTGAGCCCAGTTCATCCTTGGACCACAGATAAGTGCATCTCCTCCCCAAACCTTCTGTTTGATCCCAGGTCTAAAAGATATTCAAATGTCCCAACTTGGAGTATCATGGGTGATTCCAATGGTAATGACATATTTTGCCTTTTAAAAGAAATTTTTGTTCATGTGACATCCAACCAAAAGTTGAGTTCCTTGACACTAAAAATTATTTCTCTTTTAGGTCTCCATCCCTATGGTGTTTAGTAAGTTTGTTCAGCTGAAATATATTGAGATTAAGATTTGAAATCACCTGGAAGATGGGTGATGAAATTATCAGACCTCATCTGTAAAGATAAGCAGTCCTGTAGAGAATATGAGTTGTAGTCTTGTTTTTTGCCTTTTCGTTGCTAGCTTTTCAATTTATCGTTCATATTTCATTAGGTATTTGACTTTTAAGAGGGTAGCACCTTAATTAGGGCAAAGTGGAAGTAAATGAAAGAAGACTACAACTAAAACTAATACGATAAAACAAACTCTTAAATAACATGAACATTGATAATAACACTAATAAAGAAGTGAAGAAGATGCCACGCTTGGAAACTACATTCTGGCTTTTGTTAATTGCTTGTGGCCTTTCTTTATGACTTGGTGGCATGGGGATCCCTTCTCCTACCTTCCCACTGTGGCAGATGCTGTGCTGAGTTTCCCCAGGTCTCCCTTGCAGAATAAAGGGCTTACCCTGGATGCTGGGAGACACTGTCAGACATCTTTCCAGAATGGCCTCCATCCAATGATTGGTGCTGGAATAGAAAGGCCTTATGTATGTTCTTTCTGGATTCAGGGAAAGTCTTCAGGACTGACACATGGTCAGAACTCACTGCAGGCTCCTCAGGTTTCTAATGGGACTGTGGACCTGCTTGGCTTCTCCCTGGACCCAAACCTGTGTCCTGGTCTCCTCTTCCCTTCCACAGTGGTTTCCCCTCTGCGGCACTCCCAGTAGCCTCCTGCATGTTACTCTGTGTCTGGGCATCACTACCCACCTTGGCTCCTCCCTGTACTCTCTCAGGAACTGTCCTCTGCCCATATATCAGGCAGACTGAGCCAAGCTAAATTCCCACCAGCCAGGTAAGACGCAACTTCCTCCAAACTTACAGATGGGGCCCCGTCACATGTTCTACCTTAGGAAAGCATGGCAGGAGTGTCCAAGCAGGAGCTAGAAACTCAGATCATGAGCGGGCAAGAAAGTGCCGAGTGATGTCAATCATAAAGGGACAGCTTGGGATCAAGTAGGCGAAATAGGTTAGAATAAGAAGGCAGGGAGACAGGCTGTTACTGACAACAGAAGAGAAATGTGGCACCAGTAGTGGTAGACAGTACGGTCTTACAGGAGTGAAGGACTCACTTGATAGGAAAATGGTGTTGAAGGTGGCTGTATCTCTTTGTCGTGCTGGAAAAGAATTTGTGGCATTAACTAGGGCTAATTCATTATATGAGAAATAATTGACAGGATTGACACCCTGAGACAGGAAGTTATAAAACCAGAAGCCCCTGGTAGAGGTTTGCTTAGAAACCAGCACTGTGAATTCCTTTCAGATCATCAAATTTTTTCAGTTAAAATGTTAACTCTAGTATGAATTCTAAGTCAGGCTGAGTCATGTTAAATTGCCTATATTTGACTATATTTGACCTATACAAGTGATAAATTCATATAGGTCAGCCCAATAGGTTAATTTAATCTGCCTTTTCCTACTGCAATGCAGATTTTATTTTGTTCACATTGCTGTACCATAGAATCTAGTGCAGTGCCTATCAAAGCACTGTAGATAATCAATGTAGATAATAAAGGTTTTAGATGAAATAACCACTGCAGATAATAAAAATTTAAGATGAATTAATTAAGAAATTAATTATTTAATCCTCAAATATTTTGGGCCATAATTTACTATATGGCTAAGGATTATTTGAATTATGAATAACAGAATTCCATTTTAGATTAGGTAAGCAAAGAGAAGAATTCATTGGCTTACACAATTGGAAATTCCAAAAGTATCTAGTTTCAGGTATAGCAATTTCCAGGAACTTAAATAGTATCATAATGACTGGATCTTTTGCAATCTTTCAACTTAGCTCTTTTCTGTATTGGCATTGTTCTAAGGTATGTTTTCTCAATTCAATGAATCCTAGCATCTCCAGGCTTATAGTCTTTAGCTTAGCAAATGTCAGGGAAAAGTGAAGTATGTCTTTTCCAGTCATTGGAATCAAAACTCTTTAACTTTGAATCTCGCAGAATTCACTTTAGCTGTCTGAAAACCAGAGTAGGAGACAGGTCCACCTCAGTCCGTGGGTCTGAGAATGAGGGAGACACTGATTTCTTAAGGGAGAATCTTGGTGTCAAAGTAATTATAATAGTAGGTGAAACTTATTGCCAGCTACTATTCTAAAGGCAACTCTATAAGCAAAGCACTAGTATTATCTCTATTTTATTATTTTTCTTGTTTTATTAGTACATGTTTACAGTACATAAGGAATGCATTCATTGTGAGGAGTTGGTACACATACCTATCACATTTTAGTGCATTATTACTTATTTTCTCTATTTTATACTCAAATAAACTGTAGAGAGGTGAAGTAACGTGCTCAAATGCACATAACTTGGAAGTTAGAGCCAGGACTGAAACATAGAAAATTCAGCCTGAAGCAGAGACAATTACAGCCAATTCCTATAACTACCACACTCTGCTCCTTGTAAAGGAGCTGAGGAAGAATGGAAAATGTAGATGCCCACTCTACAGCTTATTCATGTATAGATCCACTGACCTAGTAGCTGTGAGTCATAATGCCATAGAAAGAGAGACTGTTTCACTCGTTTTTAGAACATTGGCAAGGAGCGTTTTCTGAGACTCTGTTCCAGAAGTTCTTTTCCGGTTTCTAAGAAAATAATTCCCCACAGCCACAGGTCCTTCTTTTTGGATTCTTCCCACATCTTTCTCCACAACTTGACAACTTCCATTTGTTAATTTGATTTCATTCAAAAATTGGTTTTTTAAAATCATCTTCCATGAACTCAAAAAACATTCTGTGGTTGTTTAACAAATATTATTCAATAATGAGCTGCATCATGTTCATGTACCTCCTAGCTTAGACATTAAAGAAGGTTTGGGATATATTTGTGTCACTCCCACTCTCATTGGTGCTCTGGATGCTGGAGCTGACTTTCTGATAAATGCCAAATCCACCTTTGTTGCTCTCCCATTCCTCAGCCGCTCCTGGAAAGGAACATAGCAAAGGTTATCGCTAACAGCTAAATAGTCATGGAGGCTCGGGTGTTCCACTTTTCCTTTAAAATGGGTGAACAGTGCTTGGCTGGAGGATTCTCTGCAGGAATAGAGAAAACAGAGATCTTGAAAGTCAGGTGGCACCTTTGCTTGGTGTGAATGGAACTTGTTTTGGGGGTAGAATGTCTGATCAACTTTGCTTTCTGTTTAGTAGGACTGAAATTAGAAGAAGCATGTAGGTAAAGATTCTTTCCCACAAACCTCCAGCTTAGCTGACCCATGCACATGCAGCTATCAGATAGGTAGATGTGATCACGCTTTCTCTGTGCATGCGTTCCTGTCTTTTCCCTGCACAGAAGGATCCCCTGCTCCTTCTAACTTTCTGTTTTCTCATAATGCTAACTTTTGTCTAGGTACTGCCTCTGACCTAGGCTCTATTTGGCTGATAGCTTTCATTCTTGCCATGTCTAAGTGACCTATCTCAATTAGTTCAAAGTCTTAAGGTTTTTATGGGTCTTCCTAGTATATCAGTGGGTTCCATGTTGCATCAGTGAGTTCTTATCCTGGTAGCAGGGGCAGAGACAGGATTGTGTGGTACCTAACATGGACCTAGGACTGCTCTTTCAGGCTTGTGGGTGGGGAACAGTATCAAGGGTGCTTGGGTGAGAGGTAGGAGTGTGGAAATAACTTCATCTTCTACATTATCCAAAATCATCCTTTGTCGTAGAACAAAGTAATTTCTTGACTGGAATACCCACAGGGAGAACACAATGAAAACTGGTTTTCATGGTGATGATATGTAGGTCACAGGTAATCCTGAGTGACTTCTGGATTCTCATACTGACTACTCCACATTCTTGGTGATTATTGCAAAAGACCTTGTCCCCCTCTCTGGAATCAGCACTCTATGACACATTTCAGACTGTCCTCAGACAGGTTGCTCTTTCCCTGAGGAAAATCCACCTCTCCATTGGTTGTTACTGCAAAAGACCTACTACAATTAGTTCGTTTTGTACTACAGTTAGTTTGTTTTTAACTGCAAAAGACTTACTACAGTTACTTTGTTTTCTGCTTTTCTTGAAGATCAGGACCAGATAACTCACTCTCCACTAATCAGAACACTAGGCTCTTCCCAAAATCTTTTATAAAAAAAGATTTTCCTGAGTTTAGTCATTACATATTTGGTCATTACATATTTGGTTGTTACATATAACTTCACACTACATATAACATATAACTTCACACTATAGAAAAGTATAATATAAAAATAGTTTTAGTTGCCAAGTCAAAAGTCTTGTTATTATAAAGGAGAGATCCCTGACTATCCATAAGCCATGTTAAAAGTCATACAATATCAATTGCTAAACAGGATGTGCAAATTCTTCTGTACTGCAGGTGAGAGCATAGATATTCTAGAGAGCAACCGGTGACTATGAGTGAAAACACACAGCTTCTCCATGATCTATCAGTCTAATTCTAAAGTTAGACCCAGAAGAAATTGCTTCATTGACTAAAGAGGGCATACATAGGCATGCTCAGGGCAATGTTACTACCGTAGCTGGACGGTGACAACCAGATGTCCGTTACCGGAAGTAATGAATAAGTAAAATGTTAGGGAGTAGTCCACATAACCCTGTGTGGCAGTTTGGTGCAATAAACTAGATCTACATAGAGAAACATGGATAGAACAGACGGAGAGCTTAGGGCAACATTACTTACGTAAATCAGGAACAGGTGCTGCACAAAACAAGAGACTGAACTTTTCAAGGACACATTGATCTCTAAGGATACATAGCAATAGATTAGAAGGGCTATGTATGGGAATAAGGGTAGCAGGAGTGCTGATGAAGAGAGAAAATAACCAAATTTAAAAAGAGAGTTGAGGTGGGGGTGGGGGCTTGCACAACCAGATGATGACAATGACCAAGAACTAAGGAAATAAAGGAGGAATAGGATAAATGGAGGAATAGGATAATTCCTAAGTCTTCCATGCCTGAGGTCCAAAGAAGACAATAAGAAAAGTAGAAAGGAGAAAATGTTTGACTGGGTTAGGAGGGAAACTGGCTTGGAACTGAGGTGTAATTATAAGATAGAAGTCAGTGCCCCCTGGCTCTAGGACTCCCACCTCCTACCTCACCGCCACACTCTGACGCTGGAAGCCTTGGGGCACTGGTGACTTGGTTCTTCTTACCCTGTCTTCTAGCTGTTATGAAACAGAGGAGGAAGATGGAAGCCCTCAGGAGGCCAAGTGCCTCCAAGAAGAGGGAGTCTGAGTTAGTGGAGACGGAAAGGTAAGCTGTGAGCTGGAACCAGGGCTCCTGATGAAAACCAGCAAGAAGGGGCTGCAGTTCTGCTCTCTGACTCTTGAGGCCCTTGGTTTCCTCCGAGCCGAAGTGAGATGGTCTCATCAAAGCTGAGCTTCAGGCCACACTGTGAGCCTGCCTCTCAGAAGCTCCTCTCAGAGAAAAGGGCTGTGTGGCCCAGAAGGCGCTCAGAAAGTACAAACCCTCCTTTCACTTGTGGCCTGACTAAGGAAACATCCTGTTGCCTGCCAGACCCATGACAAAGTGCACAAGAGATCTCACCCCAGCTGACTTCCTGTTAGCGACAGCCAAGCAAACATGCTTGCTTGTGCTGAGCCTTTAAAAAATTCCCCCTTAGATTTCTAAGGAAATGTGAGGTGGAGAGATAACGAGACAAAACCAGAACATGTAAAGATGCCCTTTTGGGGCTGTTTGGTCATTTTTTTTTTGAAGGTTTAGCTAATCTGAAGACTAGGAAATAAAGGAGAATTAGACATTGTACACGGGAACCCTCTGAAAGTAAGCCCCTCTTCTAAAACACTCAAATTAAAAAAGCAGGAACATTTTAAAAGAAAGTGTTCTTTTCATCAAAGACTTTATTAGGAAAACACTGAAACTTCCTCCAACTCATTATATCTCTGGAGTATTTGTTTTCCCCAGGACTTTTTATCTTTCACCTTATTATATAAACCAAAGCTAGAAAAACTAATTACAGTCCATATTAACATGCGTCACTTCTTCTGATGGCCTGAACTCTAAGCTTCTCCCCAAAGAAACACTGCTCACTTCTACCATCCTCAGTGGGAGCTTTCACTAGAGTCAGGACCGGGAAGGATTTGTTTGCAATATGTAGCACAACTTTGTTGCCCTAAGAGGAAAACAATGTCTTTTGAATCCTAATACTGAGCTATGTGTCTGCGTGCTGCCTGACCCTCATTAATTTCTCAGAAGGTTGCAGTGCATTTTCTGCAAAGTGACAGACATGTCCCGCTCCGTGAAATCAGCACTCTAAGGCACATTGCAGGGTCTGTGGTCAAATGGGCTGCTCTTTCCCCAAGGAAGATCCACCTCTCTATTGGTGATTACTGCAAAAGACCAGATGTTTTCCTTTAACCTCCTATTGGTTCTAATCTCCCTCAATCTTTGATCCTAGCCCCACTTGAAAGTAACCCCTCATTTAGCTCCTCTTGGGTGGTCCTCAGTGGAGATTTAGTTAATTCTAACTTCTTGTACAGTCTTTCCCTATGTGCTTCCATGGTAAAATTCTACCTTTCTAATTGCTAAGAGGAAAATTGTTAATCCTTTTGATTCAGGGAGCAGAGTAATAACCTTAAAATTGGCAACTTAATTGAAAAACTCAGAAATTGCTGACTCCTTATGGTGGTACTTTAATAACATTTCCCTCTTCATTCTTTACTTCATTTTTAAAATAAATAAATAAATAAAATTTGTTCTCTGAAATGTCCTTTCAAAAAACTACTTGTTATCTTTCTATTCCAAGATTTTGTTTGGATTTCATGAATGGTCTTAAGGATTTTACTGATTGCTACATATCAGTTTAATGGGTTATTATGGAGTATATTCCCTGGAAAACTGAAGGGACATGTGACATTGACTAACGGGAAATTGAAATTCTTCCCCTCCCTCTTCTCCCATTATGTAAGAATAAACAGTTTAAATCGCCACTCTTGGATTCCAAGGGTTGCCTAGGTTACATATGTCAAATATCAGTGTGAGTTTAGAGATTGGGTTATTCTGAATTACGACTGGTACATATTAGTATTTGCTTGACTTCATTATCAAAAGCTAACCAAACAAGCTAGTTTTTTGAAAGAGACCTCCAATTTTGCTTTGGGTTCATAAAAGCAAATTCCTTTCAAAAATTCTGGGAATACAAGGGTTTCTGGGTTCTTGGCATATTTCATTGATCTTACTTATGAGTAGAGAAAAGGTCAAGGATTTTGCTTATTTGTTTTCCATAGGCACTCTAAGTTTTCAAAGGTTTGGAGTCTTTTAAGGGACTTTTAAGAGACACTTAATTTGTTACAGATGCATTAACATATTGAATTTATGTGAAAGAATGAAGGCCAGGCAAAGGATATTGGGTTCATTATTTATTAATAGAGCTAGTCAAAACTTCCCTGTTTTAACCAAGTGGTGGTTTGGCCCCCATTCAAGAAGTCATCTCTTAATATTGCTGTCCCTAGCAATTAATGTACACCGAGAGGGTGAATGTGCCCTTGTTAGACTCGACTATGCTGGATGCTGGACTATGTGGGGCTATCTTTCCTTTCTCCAGACTGAACATGGCACTTCTGTGTAATTATGTCAAAGTATGTGCTACTCCTGCTTTCTGTCTGAAATGTAATTCACTAGTGAGGCCTACAAATCATGCAGGGTCTGAGTCCCTCTCCTTGTCAAACCTCATTTCCCACCATGTCCTCCATGTTTTTTTTTTTTCCGGGTGCCCCACTTGGCCTTTTCCCAGTGCCTCTGACTCATCACACTCCCTCCTTCTTCCTCCTTTGTAGAAAACTATTCCCTCAGTCTCATGAAGGACTTCTGCGTCATCCCTCCCCCTCAGAGAAGACTTCCCTTCCTCAAAATGTCACATCCGGTGACAACAAGTTCTCCTACTGCCTGTTCTTCACATCATCATTCCAATTTTGCGTTTATTTTTTGTTGTATTTAATTGTCTTTCTACTCTGTCTTGAGAGTGCCACGTGGACCAAAACAGGGTTGAGTTTTGTTTACCGGTATGTCTTCAGTGCTTGAGAACTTGCCTGACTGGGCATGGTGGTGCATGCCTGTAATCCCAGCACTCTCAGAGACTGAGGCAGGAAGATTGCAAGATTGAG
The DNA here is from genome assembly GCA_004363535.1 of Dasyprocta punctata. Taxonomy (NCBI): domain Eukaryota; kingdom Metazoa; phylum Chordata; class Mammalia; order Rodentia; family Dasyproctidae; genus Dasyprocta; species Dasyprocta punctata. The sequence continues at coordinate 66,200 of RJWM01000961.1, forward strand.
CCCAGCTGGAGCGATTTAGCAGCATCCTGTCTCAGAAAAATAACAGATAAAAAACGTGGTGGAGATATACCTCAGTGCAAAGGCCCTAAATTCAATCCCCAGTTCCACAAGGAAACAGAACAAAACAAAACAAAGCAAAACAAAACAAAAACAAAACTTGTCTGGTAGTAAGCATTCAATAAATATCTGTGGAATGAATGAATGAATGTATGAATGAAGTGGCAAGCGAGTGAGCAAATGAGTCAATGAATGAAAAAATAACATTAAGTTTCACTTGAGCTGCACTCTATATGTTCATGTATCAGGTCAAGGTTTTTAATTCTGAAGCCCATATTTTCCCTTGTACCTGAATTCTATTCTCTTGGGTTGTTAAATTTCTGAGGGATCAAAATGACTCCCAATGTCCTCTTGCCCAATCCTCAGTGCACGTGCAGGTAATGATAGGAATCAGGGCCGCATCTATGGGGCTGGGGACAGAGAACACGACACTGTGTGCCACTGTTTTTCCTGGACAGGTGAAAATTATGCAAGTTAAAAAACTGGAGAAAAAGCAGACGCGGTTCAAAAAGGCAAAAATGACTTGAAAAGCATTGTGGGGAGGGCATGTGAGTATGTGGACCCTAGTGAACAAGTCATCTGAATCTTGAATCTCAACAATGAATTAGTGCATAAAGAAAGCTTTTGGGTTTTTTCTGCCCACCTAGGAAAGTCCTGTGGCATTAGCTATGCAAATTGCTAAGCATAAGTGATTCTTTTCCACAATAGAAATCAAAATGGAAAATCAAACTTTACCGCCTTATGTTTCAATTATCCGTCTTTCCCTTTATCACGAGGTACAGCCATATGGAACTTCTGCCCCTTCAAAAGATTTTTTAAATATTCTACCAGACTTCTCAGACCTCAGGGTGGCCCTTGGAGGCCCTGACTACAATGGCTGAACCTGAAGAACAGCTTGTGATGATGCCCATAAGGGATTCCCATTTCAATAATTGCCCCAAATCCTGAAACTTCCTATCAGATTAGAGCTGACAGAATCCAAAGGTTTTTTGGTTCAAAGTTTGCCTTTAGAAATAGAAGCTAGAATCTAAGACTCAAAGTAACATTGTAGAGTTTTCCATTTACTTCGCTATTGCTTGACATGTTTTAATATATATTTTTCTTTAAAACTGTGTTTTTGGGTGGCTTAACACCAGAATCCAATTTCGTGGTATTTTCTACTCACGTTTGCTTGGGTAGTCTTTTTGCTGCTGTATCGAATGGGACAAATGTAAGCTTTTCTAATAAGAAAGTTTCATCTTTTTGCTGGTTAACTACCAAAGGGAAACCATAAATTTATCAAACTATTTCTTCTCTACGCTATCCATTTCTGACCAAATTTAGAAACAAAATAGGAAAATCTCACACTTCCAAATGAGTCCCGGTGGTAAGCAGAACCTCAGCCTTTTTTTTTTTTAAACCACACTGCATAGGATAGTGCTTTTAAAAGCATTTAAACATAGGTAATAATATGTCTCAGAGACTGGAACTATTGATTTATAAAGTTAGGTGTGAATAAAATCTAAAGACAAATAGTATATCATTAAAAAGTGAAATAATATTATTTTGATTCATACTTGACAATTTTTTGCAAGAATGTTAAGCTCTCACATAAATATATGGCCTCCCCAGCTGTTCAAATAGTATGATTAATTAAATGGATTCTGTCTGAAAACCAACACTGGCCCTTGTTCTCAAATTGCAAATATGCCCAATGTAAAGAAAAATGTGAAAGTATTCCTTGGGTATCTACTGCATTTGAGGTAGAGAATTAATATTGCTGAAATTCCAATGAATTGCTTAGATGTACATATGATTTCATAGGGTGTGTATGCATTTTTTTAATGATAGAATATTTCACTTATAAGGAACTGTGCTATGTAGCAATTTCATGTACAGAGAATAAAGCCAAGAACTTGTTAAAAGTCAGCAAAAAAGATTTCCTAGAAGTCCAGATAGAGGAAATCAGAGTCAACAAATCAGTTCCCTACAACTCATGCATTTAAATATAGAAAGAAAAAAAATCAGAGTTTCTGTTAGACTATTGCTATTTTTATTTTAGTAAAAGTCAAATAATTTGCGTAGGGGATATAAAGCAAAAGACAGTTACCAAAATAAGTTGCAATGGTAAATTGGGAATGAAAATTGAAAGACCTTAATTCAGTGTAGACTAGTGAGTAGAAGAAAGTTACTATATCAGAATGAGACACTATTAGTTATGTCCCTTAGGAAAATTAATATGAAGTGTGTGGAATATATTGTAGAGGCTGGGAATCAAAGGTGGTTAGTTATCATACTACTGCATTACTCTAGCTCCTATGGCATTAATCTAAATGAGCAGCAATAAAGCTCTGAACAAAATTAGGGAGAGGAAAATAAAGTATCAGGAGAGTTACAAGATATATCAAATGGGGAGGAGAACAAAGGAAAGGGGAAAGGGAAGGCAAAAAAGAGAATAGGAATAAAAAATAAAAAAGAATGGAACCGGGCATGGTGGCACACACCTGTGATCCCAGCATTCAGGAGGCTGAAACAGGAGGATTGCCATGAGTTTGAGGCCAGCCTAGGCTATTTAGGGAGCTCAAGACTTACTTGAACTACATGGTGAGACCTTGTGTCAAAAAGCTGAAAAAACAAAAACAAATGAACAGAAGAAAGAAAGGAAGAAAGAAACAAAAAAGAAAGAAAAAAAGAAAGCCAATAGAAACAAAGTTTGGTAAAAGGAGAGGGGAAAGGAGGATTAAAGGGAAGGGCAGGAAAGGAAATGTGAAAAAAATGAATTAAAATATATTATGTACAGGTACAAATGCCCAATGATGACTATGATCATTATGTATGTCAAAAGTGTACCAATGAAATTAATTTTAAAAAAAGAGATGGTAGAAGTAGGATACAAAGGACTTGTGAATTGTTTGGCTTGGGTTGGCAAAGAAGTGAGATAAATAAAAAAGAAGAGAGAAATCAGAGTGTCTTAAAAAATTTAAGTCCATGACAAGTATATACATAGTGCCACTAGCAGAATTAAGAAATACAAGTGGAGGAATAAATGTGGGTGAAGGTGGAGGAAGATGGAAGGATTTTCTAACAGGAGCTGGAAATGCAGGGTTGAACTGCCATTAAAATCAAACATAAAAGGAAAAGCCCCTGTAAATAATGTTTACTGAGTGCTTAAAAATACGAGGCATGATCTTATACATTTTTCAGTCATTTAATATTCACAATTCTCTCATCAGATAAATGCTAGCTTCATTTCAAAAATTCTCTCCTAATTAGTTAAAAAATGTAAAAATATTATATAATTGTTGAAAAAAATTTAAACTATAGGTAAACATGAAATATCAAAAGAAAGAATATGACATGTTAAGCAAATTTGTCTTTGTAATAATGTCTACGCCAAATTGGAAGCAATTTAAAAGAAAAGTTCTTTAAGAGGAAGTTAATAGCTTCATAGAAAGCATCAAAACTACAAAAAGTTGGAAAAAAGAGCTAAAATAAATACATCATCAACAATAAATGCAACCAAGCTATTACACTCTTGGCCTCTTTATGAAACACTCTTTTCCAAATGACTAACCTCTGGGGTTCTCACTGTATAATTTTCCAGTAGATAACTGATATTAAACTAATATAAAAAGTTAAATATTTCATGTAATCTTTTATGAAGGCAGAAAAATCCAGATCATACTGTACTTAAAATCAAAGATCTTTTGCAAAACAGACTACATCGTTATGCAATCAATAGAATCAGCGAGAAAGCATGAATTAGCCCATGATGGTCCCTTGCCATGGTCATAATAAGCTTGCTGTGAAGTTTGGAACAAGCTAGGTGGCAGACCTTCCCTCCCAGGCAAGTAGGGACTGGGCCCAAAGTAAAATTCTGCCAGTAGGGACTGGTATTGGAGTGGGTGTGGTTTTTCTGCACTTTGAAGATTCTAATTAAAGGGAAATTAGAACCAAAGTCTGAAATGAGGGCCGGGGTGGGCCCAGTAAGGGAAGTTCAATAGTAATGCAGGGAAAAAAAAAAAATCAGGAGCTAAAGCAATGGATTACATCGGGAAACTGCAAGCACAATAGCATACTGGAGTTTATGTAGAAGGTATAAAATTTCTGACATAAAGTGGGTTAAATGTAAGGGCAAGGAGGGAGTGATTGGTGGCTTACTTATCTAAGTGAAAAAAATGAAAGTTAGTCTCATAAATACAAAGGAAAGAATACAAAAAGTTTTAAGAGAATGTGGAAGAAACATTTGTGGGCAGAAGCAAGATGAATACACACATATATACACACATGTATGGAATATGATATATAATATGCACACATATATTACATATATATCAGAATATAAAATAGAACAAGTCTAGCCACTGTTCACTGTGATCAAACAAAGAAAACAGGCCTTAAAATTTTTGAACAGCTTTATTGAATTGCTGTTAATACAAAAAGAATGGTAAATATTCAGTGAGTACACTTTGATACGCTAATGTGGTATACCTAATGAAAAGAGATTGATTTTTCTCTTAAAAAGAACAAATGCAGAAGATGGCCTTTGTCATCATTCTTATTTAATAGTATATTAGAAGTCTTAGCAAGTCCAACAAACCAAGAAGGTATAAAAGGTATTCAGATAGGACAAGAATAATAAACTTCAAAGAAGACATTGCTGTCTACATATAAAATCCTAAGGAATATACAAAATGCCTCCTACAAGTCAATTTAGCAAGATTATAAGCAATACATTCAATTCATTCAAGTCAGTTATTTTCCTGTATTCTAGCAAAGAACAAGTGGAAACGAGCTCAATATATTCTTTCTACCTTATACAAAGAGTCACTTATGATAGATGTAAACTATAGAACTATAGCATTTGTGGAAGAAAACAGGAGAAAATTTTCATGAGTTCTATATGTGAAGAGTTCTATATTACACCAAAAACATGACCCAAGAGGAGGACAAAAAGAAAACCCAACAAATTGAACTTCAGAAAATTTAAAATTTTGTGATGTCAGAGGATATTGCTAAGAAGATGAAAGATAAACCTCAGGGTGGGAGAGAATATTTTCAAATCATATGCGAATCCAAAATGTAGAAAGAACTTTGAAAACTCAGTAAAATAAATAACTCAATAAAACCATAGGCAAATGTCCTGAACCAAAACGTCACAAAAAGAGAGTCTGGTATAAGCACGTGAAACGATACTCAAATCCTTAGTCACTACATGGCCATCAGAATTACTAAAAAGTACTGCAAGTCCCAAGTGTTGACAGGGATGTGGGTTAAATAGTGTTCTTGCATACTACACTGCGAGTGCAAACTTGTACAGTTACTCTGGCCTTTTCTTACAAAGGTAAGTGTAGCTCTTGTTTGGGACCCAGCAATCTCATTTCTAGCTGTTTAGTCCCCCAAAAGGAAAACTTAGTTTTAAATAGGTACCTCTAGGCAAATGCTTAAAGTAGCATTATTCAAAACCAGTCTCACCTAGAACCAATCTCAGATTACCTTAGCGAGTGGGCCATCTAACCAATTGAGTGCTACTCAGCAAGCACAAGAAAAAATGATTAATATATACAACACAAATGAACCTTAAACTTACTATGCTAGTTGAAAGACCCCAGTTTCAAATGTTGAGTACTATGTGATTCCTGGTATATGACGCTCTGACCCAAGCAACGCTGTCATTCAGAGAACAGATCAGTGGGTGTCGTGTTTGATCAGTGCACAGTTCTGACTACTGATGCTACCAAAAAGTACTCTGGGATGCTAAAGTTAGGCTGAGTTCATCTCTGGTGGTGATGACAAGGATCTATGTATGCTCTGAAGTCCACATCACTGAAGATCAAGAAACAACAATGCTCACTGTATGTAACAAGTAAAAGATAAGTTTAACGTGGCAATAATCAATTTGTCTCTTATAATCTTTTAAGCCACAAAAGGTATGCTGTTAAAGGGCTTTCCCCTGAAGTGCACAGGCAGAATGACAGTAGAAACACGGAAATACTGAGTTCTCACGGGGTAGTACTGTGCAAATGGCCACGTGTAACCTGTGGGTGCCAAAGGTGGGCTTAATCTATGGGAGAAAGATGGAACTAGAAGCGTGCTTGAGCGTGTCTTAGGCAAATCCTTTTTAAGAAATCCAAATGAGCACGATGCACTGAGCACTTATCATCTGCTGAACAACATCACAAACTCTAGGAAGCAAGGAAGAAAAATCAGTGTAACCTGATATGGAAGAAACGTGCTAGGGTGGCGAGCGAGAGAGGGGGTTGCACGCTCGTTTCTAACATGAACTTGGTGTGGAAGGCTAGTTATTCGCGTCTATGAATTTCTGCTTTCTGACCATCCCCATTGCTTTTGGCCCATTGCATTTGCTATTCCACAAGCCTTTCACCCTGTACGACATTCTTTCTAACACTCAGTTGACAGCCTACAGTGGTCGTGTGAGCAAGGCTTAGACCTATGGAACACAGGAAACACATTTCACTTTGATTTTTCCAAACTTTCTTGAGAATATGTTCCTCCAAAAGTCAAAGTTATGTTGAACTTTGCAGTAAAAGGCTGGGTTGAAATACTCAGAGCCTCACTATTTTATTTTTTTTTAATTATTCATTTATTTTTTTATTGGTACAAAATGTTTCCATTCATTTTAGGGAGGAGGTACATGGACTTAACATATCTTGATTCTTTTTATTCCGGTTCCTCTCTCCACCCTTCTCCCTTTTTCTGTTCCTAAATCCCCTTCCCCCATTTTCATCATCATTATTATTATTACTTTAGCTCATTTCAGGGACAGACGATTACATTCATTATAAGCATGTTGTACATGTACATGAGACATCTTCAATCTTTTTACATCTCCTGTCCTCTCTCAGACCCCATCCTCAGTCTCTTGGTCCTCTTTCCATTTGCATAAGGCCTATCTCCTTGTTTCCTTTAATCAATTTTTATTTTGCTTTTTACTTTATTTGTACTTTGAATTACTCGAGTCAGAGAAACTATACGGTGTTTAAACTTGTGTGCCTGATTTATTCCATTAACATTATGTTTTTAGGGTGTATCCATTTTCCTAAAAATGTCTCAAATTTATCCTTCCTTATTGCTGAGTCACATTTCATTATGTATAGATACATTTTCTTTAGCCACTCATCTGTTGATAGACGTAAGTCAATCGTGAGATTTAGTTATCAGGAATTGTGCTGTGATAATGAGTGGTATACATGTATTACTATAATATGATGTCATTAGCTCTTGAGAAGATACTTAGAAGGGGACTATCTGGGTCCTTGTTCAGTCAATAAAAATAAAATTTTTATGCTTGTCTTTTTCATTGCAAATTAAAATTTTAATTCAATTTTACAAGATCATAGTATGTCCTTTTCTGCTAGACAAAAGTATATATGGCAATTAAAACAGAAATACAACTATAATACTCTTACACCTGCTATATTATTAAGGGAAAATGAATTCAAAAGAATGATTTTGCTTATAGAATATGACTGTTTGTTAAAGATGAATGAAATTCAACCAGAAGTTGAGTAAAGGAGAAATATCAGTCTAACCCCCCTACCATCATTAGCACCTTGAGGTTGAAAAACATAGAAATTCTTTTATTCTTGTGCCCTTTGGCTTGTATTTTCCCAGGTCATGTTTGTCACCACACCAGGGTTTGAGGTGAATCATATTTTGAATTTAGTTTGAGGCCTTTTTCAGTGACTGGGGTCTTTCCCTTGTTATTCTCACATTGTATTTGTATACCTGCTTCTACTGCAGCAATTGTAGTCTTGGTGCTAGATTTAGGTTGGAGAATGCCCTTTCTACACCTCTGCATACGGTGATTGAGATGGAAATCGCCTAACTACAGTATAAACACCTAACCTATTAACTGTGTGTGAGGACTGGCAAAGTGTGATGTGACCAGCCTGGTTCTGGCTCTTAAGGTTTATATAAAGGAAGAACCAATAATGGCCCGAGGAGGATAAGAACACCAGTCATGTTAGAGTGCAGGTCCGGTATAAGGAATTTGGTGGAAGTTAGTACCTAAGTAACTTCTAAATCCTTGGAGCTTCCTGAGTGATGGCAGGATCTGTAATTCATGATGCTCCCCCAACACTGGGCCTGAATTTATGCTAATGAGGTGACCTAGATGGGGACTGGCCACTTTGGAACCATAAGATGAGGACAACCATGTGATTAGAACGTGGGGATTTGACCCAGGTGATGTCAGTCTGACTTGTGATGAGTAGAAGGACCCTGGACATTGAGTTCAATCGTGAGGTCAATGATTTAATTGTTCATGCCTATGAAATGAATCTCCAATGAAAGAATGGGCTCCTGTGCCTCAGGTGAGCTTCCTGCTTGGCGGAGGGTCCTGAGAGCACAGAAATGCTGCATTTGGGATGTTCACAGTACTGCTCCTATGCGTCTCTTCACTGCCCATCCTGATTGCCTAAACTTTCATTGTAAGCATAGTGTTTTTCTTGCCCACGGTTCAGTGAATTACTGAACCTCAGAGAGTAGTGGGAACCCCATAATTTTTTACCAGTGAGTCAGAAATGCAGGTGGCTGGGTAACCCCAGAGTTGTGGCTGGTGTTGGAGATGAGGACAGTGTTGTGGAGGACAATACTCTTAACCTGTGAAATCTGACCTAACTCTCAGTAGTGAAGTGTTGGGATTGCATGGCAAGGCCAATAATGGAAAATCCAGTTGGATGGACAAAATTGAGCCAGATTGTGGAAGACTTGGAAATCAGACATTGTACTTGGAAAGGGACCATAATATGATTTAATAATAATAATAAAAAGCAGTTTAAATGTGTGAAATGCTTGGATGTATTTCCCTTTTACATCTACTCTCCTTCCATCCTACAATGCAGGAAGCATTATTAATTATGTATTTTATAGAAGAATAATGAAGAAGAGTAAAACCCATAAAAATAACAGAAAGACCTTGGACCCCTCTCCAGTCTGAAAGTTGCCCGTCTTGACCTGGGAAAAGCCAACCTTCCCATAGTTTCTTTATCAGTTTGAGGACAGCAGTCCATTCACTTCTAAGACTGGTTTCCCACAGCTGAGGTGCACTCTGGAAAGTCATAGTTTATTAAAGTAGTCTCTAACAGTCAACTAGATTTTCAACAGATGTTTGTTGAACACCCGACAGGTGCCAATGCTATGTTTTAGAGATAGAAGGATAAGCAAGATGCGCACAGTTCCATCACTTCAGAATAGTCATTGCCTCGATATTTGCCCCAATGGGCTAATGTTCCTTTCTATTTCAAATGAGATTACATTGAAATAAGCAAACTAAAGGGAAGAGGCGAGATTACAATAAAATCACAGATAATTCGCATGGGAGTGGAGGAGCCTGGGAATGCACTCTGTCTGAGATTAAGAGGATGAGAGGTTGTAATAGAGGTGGAATGTGCTGGGGTCACTGTGCCCCTGTGAGAGCCAAGCAAGTGTCGCATTTGGTAATGATTTTACAGAACAAGCCCCAACAGTAGTAATATGTCTGTAGATTTTGTACATGAGTTGCAAGGGAAGTAGGAGCGTTACTCTACTTACCTCCCCTCTCCTTGTGTTCAAGGAATAACACAGCAGTGTCACAGCCTAGAAATAAGATGACACCTTAGGATCTGGAGTGGAGAATTCAAGCAGAGAAAGAGATGAGGCTTTCTGGTTAAGGCAACATTAAGCATTAATAAAGATTGTACTAATATTTTGAAGCTTGGTAGCCCTCCAGATCCAGCTAGGGGCACTTTATGAACACAAAGATTTTACCCTGCACTCTTATAATCAGAATTTCTAAAGGAGGAGATTTAGGAATAAGGCCTCCAAAAGATTCAGATGCTCTGCTGACTCTGAGAACATCTGGGTTACCTGATTGTCAAACGAGGATTGCTTCTTAAGACTCAGAGGCCTGTTATGGATAGTTGTCATTGCAATTTGCTAATACGGTGCCACTTTTCTGAATAAATCAGTTCAACTTGTAATTTGCAGGATTTTGCTTTCCTCTCCTTCCATCTGTGAATTTTCATTCTCAGTTCCTTTTGTTAGCATCTGAAATCTTGGGAGGTAAGATGTGCTCTGCGTTGTTTTTTTCAGGGTGGAGAGTGAGCTCTGACTTTTATAGTAGAAATTGGTTGGTTGCTTTTGGTGAAATCTCAAGGAAAGAGTGGAAGGTAGGTTTTAGCCATCAAAATCATTTGAACTAACCAAATCAACAGTAAATCACAAACTCCAGATTTTTGTTTAAAGGGGAAGAGACCACGGCAGTGGATTGCAAATTAGCCAGGCCACGACTTGCTGGCTCTTATTCATTTTGTAAACAAAAGCAGGCCTGAATTCAATCAAACATTACTTGTTAAAGTAAACTAGCAAAAGCTGGTGAAAATTAAAGTAGAACAGAAGATGGTTTCAATAATTTTATTCTCCAGCTTTTAGTTTAAAACAAAACACAACACAATGCAACAAAACAAAACAAAACAAAAAAACTATCCACCATTCCATTCCAAGGAGCATGTCCTTCCTTTTAAGATACTTTCATGAAAATTAAACAGCATTTTAGTGGAGGCTATGCACATATTGAAGAATGCTACCCATAGCACAGTGTAAATTGCCTTGAGAGCAAAATTCTGAAGGCTGTATCTGTAGTTTTGACAACATTTTTGTAGGATTTCAGGGACCTTTTCAAGGAGAGAGATGGGACTTAAAGCTGGCTAAGCTGAAGGTCTAATTGATTGATAAATGCCATGTGTCTTATACGTTCTACTTGTTTGAAGTGGTATTGAGAGGTTAGTTGGTTCTAAGTATTTTTTGTTTAGGTTTTAATCTAGGCAGAGCTGTTGACGTTCCCCTTAAAATGCACAAAGCCAGAGGGATTTTGCTCTATGAGACTAGAAACGCATGCTTTTTTCCTAAGGTGATGTGTCCCATGGGAATGACAGGGCTGAGCTTTCATTTCTCCAAGGGGCACAGTAGGAATAACATCTGAACCCCTAGCTGTGCCATGTCCTAACTCTCTAGCTTTAATTTAAATTTCCCTGGGCGTGCAGGTAGAACTGTCTCTTGGAGGTTGTGTGGGGGCAGGGATCCAGAGATTATTTCTAAGAGCTTGGAGTAGCTAGAGCTGGCCAGTCATGCACCTGGGCCAAAAGTAATCCTGAGTCATGGCTTGAACTTGTTCCACCTGTGAGCTTGCATTATGTTCCAGCAGCCAAAAGAGGTGTTGATTCCTTTCAGGCCTAGTTTGTCTCTGATGAAGTTCAACCCACCGCAGAGGGACTCAGGGGAGCTTCCCCGTGGGCGCTAAGTCTTGATTTATGTTTTCCCCACGCTCGTCTCCATTTCCCCTGCATTCTTGACGATGAAGTAGACACCATAGATATTTCGCCTGAAAGATCATACGCTGTATCTCGTAGCAGTGCAGAATTAAATGGGTAAATTCCGGTAGGCATCCACCAACTGCTGATGATAAACAACAGCGTGAGACCAGAGCAGCGACACACTCGGCTCTGGAATCAGCTTGAGAGAGGAGCCCTGTGCCATCTCCACCCTCCCCTAACTACCTCCAATCGCCAGCCCTGCTTCGGAAGCTGCATCCTGGCTGTGGATGTGTATTCAGGAAGAGCAGACAACTGTGCAAACTCGGCTTGGGTGAATGTGGAAAAATGCCCTGCCACCTGCCTACTCTGAGCTCTTATATACGGAAAGAGGATTTTTTTCAGTGCCTAATGATGATTTGGATATAAAATAATTTTATTATTCATATATTCATTTTACTTATTTATTTTAAAAATACTTCCATTATGGGACTTCTTGGAGACAATAAACTGGGTAAGATGACCTCTTGTAATTCCTCTTATCATATAATGCCCAGGATGATTTGTTTCGGTGACATCATGGGGGTAGCAATCATATTTTTCCTGACCCTTTAAATATCAGTGCTGGAGGAGTCTTGTCTGTTTTAGGGTTGCGTCTTTGCTCTTGACGTTCATGATTCTATTTCAAGAAATAATAAACTTTCTTCCATCTATGGAATTGGCCCAACAACCAGCTACAAAAAAGTAACAGACCTTGGGGATGAAGGTTCTCACCCACATTCTTAATAGTGCCGGGAAACAAGAACAGTTCCTTAGTACCCCTACCTTGATACCTGTCCTCCTGGGGTGATCGGGACCTATAGTACACTGTTATACCTCAGCTTTGACTCCTTTGTGTTTATTCCATCGCCGAAAGACTCTGAACATCACTTTTTCTAGCACACATTGTTTGTCTGAAAATACACCTGGAAGCTGCCCAATTTGGAAATGACTTAAATTACAAAAAAAGCACAGCTGTCTTTAACAGCTCTAGGAGTTCATGCAACGAGCCTACAATTTATTGAGTAGGATTAGATGCTTATTGCCTATGACACTTTAAATACCATTACATTGAAGTTTATACAAGAAAGTCCAAGTTTAAAACTGGAATCTTAGCAATAACAGCTGGGCCATTTGTTTATGTGATAGGCAGGAAAGAATGACTTCTGTAATCTTTGTCTTTGGCTTCGGGATCCTGAAGGGGGAAAAAAAAAAGATGGGGAGCAGGGAGAAAGAAGCTAATTTCAGATTGTCAAACTGAACTGAGCACCGCTGCCTAATTTGTCCCTCATGTTAAGACCTCTGCCAAGGTTCTTCTTGTATTCTCTCGCTCCCTCACACCTGACAAACCAGCGTTTGAAATACTGTAGCCCACCTCAAGGACAGCAAGGGGTATGTTGCTAGCTAGCTTGCAGCTCTCTCCCCCAGGCGGCTCACATTCCGCATTTTGTTTCTAGCATGAAAGACTTTGTTTTAAATCATAATAGCAACCAGGCTGTAATCACATTAAGAGCGCACATGGAGAACTTGCAAAAAGTCATGTGTTTTGGATTTGACATTCTGATTTATGGTTGTGTGCTCCAGTTACACAGCTGCGATCTCATTTTCCGACAAAGATGTTTTCTATTTTTCTATTACTTTGCTTCACCCTGTCTTTATGTTGGGGAAAATGAAAGCCACCAGGTGAAGTCATAACATAAGGACAAATGTTTTCGTGTTTGGGTTGGAGAGTGTAATAAATGGTGTATACCGGCATTTCAAACACAGCTTGTTATTTTTGAATAAAAGTGTAAAGGGAATTGCTTACTTAAGGTAATCACAAATTAAAGAGATACATAGCAATTTGTTTCTAAGACCCAGAATCATCCTACAAACTTTCTATTCCCATCACCTGGTATCAGTTTCTCAGGAGGGAAATGAATGTTAATGTTCCATTTTGGAGATGTAGGTAAACTGATCTGCCAACTAACTATACTTTTTTCACAAAACTCTAAGAGGTTCAAGGTTGGGTACTTGTAAAAATAATATTTACATGCCTATTCATTGTACAGATGAGGAAAGTAGAAAAGAGAGGTAAATTGACTTGCCCAAAGTCACACAACTGGTTTTGAACAGAGCTTAGAGTACAATTCAAATTTCTTTTCCCTCCATTCGGTATGTTGTCTACCATTTAAATGCAAGTTGAATGGCAAGTTGAATGGTAAGCTGACCACCACTACAAAGAATGTTCCAAATAAGCTTCCTGTTAATATCCAAGAAAAAAAATTCCTTTCACTTTTTGTTGCTTCTTTAACTGTAAATATTTTTTCTAAGGTGGATGAAAATTCACACTCATACCTGGCTCATCAGTATACACAGCACAACGCACTGTTTTAGTCTCACACTTGAGGGATGTTATTGGCAATAATCGTAACCATCTTAATCTCACACGTACTAAGATTTAATGTATTTCTCTATTTTACAATATACAAATGAGTCCAAATATAATTAACTCTTTGACAATTCAACAAATTCTTGATGAAGAGGTAAAAAGTACTTGTATAAGAAAATTTGTAAATGTATACTCTGAGGGCATGTGTGGGCACAAGTAGCTAATTGATCCAGAAATCTCTACAAAAATGGGAAGAACATTAGAGCTCTATGGTTTGGATCATTATTTGGTGCCTGTTTTCCTCTTGTATAGATTCAGTCCTTTTAGGGGAGTATTTTGAATCCTATAGTCTGTTCATCATATTTTTTGCACAGAGGAGAAAATCCTTTTACACAAGAATAAAATGCATTATTTCTTAGGGGTTTCTACATTGCAGATATTGAGCAAATTGGTTCCTCTTATTCAGAGAGTGGCGAGTGAATGGGAGACCATGAGTTCTGTTTATTATTTTTCACTGAATGCAGATGCATAGATGTTCATCAAAGTTTTAGATTCTCTTATTCATATGGGAATAATCTTTAGCAAGTAGAGTGGACATACCTTCCTGATACCTTACCCCCAGTCTCTACTCTCCTCTTTTCCTGCCAACAGCACCAAGTTTTTCTGCGTGGGAAGTTCCTTCTATTCCATTGTCATCTAGAAGCCCAACGTGAGCTGGCCCTGAAGTCAATCGCCTTATTTCACCTGCTCTCTGGTGGTTTGTGATGGGCACGTAGCATTGTGGGCCAATGAGACTGAATCTGAGGATTTAGAGATGCTACTATTCAACAGAGAATGTTGGAAATTAGCCACTAAGTGTGTGTGTGTGTGTGTGTGAGTGTGTGCAGTTTCAAAGGGAAACCCTGAAGATTCTACAGAAGCTTACATTAAGGAACTAGAGTGGAGGAGGGAAAAATACAAATTTCCAGTTTTATGGGTTTTGCTGCTGACTCAAGCTTCTGCTGATGCCACATGTCTTGGTGAGATGTGATCTGTCTCATAGCTGGAATTGGGTTGATTTGGGTAGTGCTGGGCAGAGCTGTAGCTAGAAATGGAGCTCCTTTGAATTGTAGCTCTCACAATTGTAATGATGAAGATGCTGATTGCTAGAGATTGGAGGAAAGAAACTATTCAGTGAATACAGTGAGAAGATGTTGAGAAATGTATCTTTGACAAGATAAAATAGAATAAGATTGCTATTAATTTCATAAGCCCTATTTTGTTCTATGTTGCCTGCCAGAATATTTATATAAAGAATTTAAAAAATTTGCCTAAAAGATCCCACTTGCTATTAAAAAGATCTGCTGTTAAGCTTTTTTCTTACACCATCACTGCTTCAACGAACGGTGTACTCCATCTCATCCTGTTGTTTTAGGATAAGCTTAAGACTCAAGATCCACCTTATCACAACAAAATGCTCCCAAATACAAGCAGCTTCCATTAATCAAAGTCCAAAAGCATGATTTCTGTTGCCTATGCATTTTCAGAAGACTTTGATGTACGATTTCTGAGGATGGGAGGTTCTGGAAATGCTACTAACCTTCATTCGCTACACATCAACATGAGAGAGAACTGTCCCCTTCTATAGGCGATCTACCAATTAAACATTTTGTCAACTAAAACATACATGCAATTTGTATTGATAATTTTATAAATAAAATCACACTTGTCTGAAATAATGTCATAAATTGGAAACTGCTTGTATAGTTGAATTTTATGGATCTTTGAAAATCACTGGTTTTTATTTTTTATAATTTTCTTTCCTTTCTCTCTCTCTTTCTTCTTGTTCTCTGCCTCTTTCTTTCTTTCTTTCTTTCTTTCTTTCTTTCTTTCTTTCTTTCAAGCTGCTGTAATAAAATAGCATAAACTTGGTGACTTTTAAGCTGCAGAAATGTATTTCTCATAGTGGCAAAAGCTGGGAAGGCCAAAATCAAGGCACTGGCAGATTTGGTGTCTGGTGAAGCCTTACTGTTTCAGCAACAACTGTCTCCTCTCATTTAGGAGGTAAACGAGTTCTCTAGAATCTCTTTTTAAGGGTTCTAGTTCCATTCATGGGTGCTGTACCCTAATGACCTAATTACTCCTGAAGTCCCCATTTTCTTATGCCATCATGTTGGGATTAAGATTTCAACAAGAATTGCTGGGGGGGGTGTTTGTGTCTGTGTGTGTGTGTGTGTGTGTGTGGCATAAATATTTAGCCCATTGCACTTTAAGTGTCATAAAAGAATTTTGTTTGTATTGCCCATTACTGATAGCATTGATCTTCAACTTTTTTGGCATCTGTGAGTGGTTTTGTGGAAGAAAAATCTTTCACAGACTGAGGGTGAGCAGTTTGTTTTTCTAGCATCTTTTATTATTAATTTTTTCAGTACATAATAATTATATTCCCCAGAGCTAGCATCACTACCCCAGCTCCATATCAGACATTAGATTCTTATAAGGAACACACAGCCTATACTCCAGGAATGCACAATTCTCAGGAAGGTTCATGCTCCCATGAGAACCTAACACTGCTGCTCTGACAGGAGGTGGATGGGGAGTCAGGAGAGGTGGCTTTGTGGCCCAATATCAGCTGGCCCAATGCTAACCTCCTGCTGTGCAGACACTGGTACTAGTCTGTAGCCTGGGGTTGGGGACACTTCACCTATAGGATGGAAGTTTTTAGAATAATCTAGGGCAGAATGTGTGCTCTTAGAATCTGAAAAGCACCATTCTTTCACCATCATCACAGATCCTTACTATCTAAAGAGACCTTGAAGCCTTGTGAAATTCACCTGAAAGTGGATGTGAAATGATAAAGCCGCCCACCTACCCTTGACCTAGGTGTTCATTTATTGACATTGCACATGGCTCAGAGGAGACTTCATAAGAAGTTATTTAAGGTTGTTTCAGGATCCTATGTAGTACTTGCATGCTCTACCAAGTACCTGAGAGGGCTACTAGCAATTGTTACTTACAACTTTCTACTTGTTCTCCTAAAAAGAACTTTCTAAAATTGTGTAAGTCCCAAGCATCACAAAAATGGGATGTGTTTCTCTTGAAAGGTCAAAGCAAAGAGAAAACAAAATCCATGATTTTAGCTACAGCCCCAATCATGATGACCTTACCAGCTCTCTTCCTCACCACACACAGATGACACAGCCTTCAGAAGCAGCATCTTCGGCATCTAGGCAGACAGGAGGAGCTGCAGGACCATGCAGTCTTCCTGGTTAGTAAGCAAAGCAGTGAGTATATAGATGCAGAAAGTAAGGACTTCTAGTATTTGTTATTAGTCTCGGAGAGGTGTGTGATCACACAGGGCAAGCGTAAGCATGTAGACATAGGAACACTGAGAAAAGAACCTGAGAAAGAAGAAGAAAATAAGCATAACCAGGCTGTAGGAAGATTCTGTTTTCAAGAGGCTTGAGGATTTGTGTCAGTCTTTTCTACAAGTATCAGCAATTAGTGTCAGCAACTCTGCCTGATCTTTGGAAACTGAAGCTTTAACCTGACAGGGCCATATGTCCATCCCTTGGGAAATCGATATATGGTGATGGGGATAGAAAGCTTGTACTTCAACTCTAGGTTTTATAAACGAATTTCACATACTTTTATAACTCACAATACAGTAAGGAATTCCTTTCTACCTTTGTAATCATGTTAACTCTGTAGTGTCTATATAGTAAGCTAACCATATGCAAATAGGCAGTAGATTGCATTTGTCATTACATAGTATATCATTCATAGAAAGCATTTCCATAGAAGTAATGTATGAATGCAAATTCATTGAAAATATGCTCAGATAATAGAAATTAAGAAGTTCACCTAGCTTTGTTCCACATTTACTGTGCCAATTTCAGTCACCCTTTAGGAGGGTTAATGCATACCCTCAGTTTGTCTCATTTTCTTTCACTCTGTTTACATTAAAACCTTACATGGGTTTACATTTTCAACTGCAGTTAAATATAGGTATTATCAACTTCCAGGGCCACATTGTAAAAAATGGGAATAGTGTTCTTCAATATTGGTTCTGTAGATTTTGTTTTAAACTTAACGATATATTAAAGATCCTTTCATATTAGTACAGTGTCTTGTAATTAATTGCTGAGATTATCCTATAGACTGAATATACCAATATTTACCCATTATTTTATTGATAGAATTTTTGCTATTGCATTCAATGCTATAATGAATATTTTTATGCATTTTGCTGTATGTTTGTGTGTGAGCTTCTCCAGGGAAGAATATAGAACAGTGGAATTTAATTCATACACTTACATTTTTAATAAAAGCTATCAGATTGCGCTGCATATAGGTTATGGTTTATATTCTCATTATATATGAGGATGCCCATTTCCCCAGTTCTTTAGTAATGTACAGTGCTATCGATTTTTAAGTAAATATTTTGTTATGTTTATAAAGTTCCTCATTAAATGTAACCTTAAGTATTTTTATATTTAGATACTTATATTTTATCTCTTATAGACAGGATTCTGGAGCCCAAAATTAATGAAACAAGATATGCAATAGCTACATGATTTCTAGCTAATTTGGCTGTATGGAACAGCCAGATAAGAGACAATGTCTTACTCAGGATTCTAAGGGGAGACAAGACAGATGCTTACCTAACTTACATTAAATGCGTTTAATGGATGTAATGAAAGTAAATTTAGTTTTACACACATTTATATAACATCTACTACAGGCACAGCCTTCTGCTGGATTAAAAAGCACATCAGATGTGATTTATACCTTTGAGTATTTCACAGTTTATTGATGAATGCTGATAGGCTAAATGATAAGCATAATGCAAGAAACAATTGAATCAGGGACAAGTGACAGGGAATCCTAGGGCTTCAGGAACTTCAAGGAGGGAATCCTAAAGGGGATCTCAGGGAGGACTCCAGACCAGGTAACTGGGGGAATTTTTTAAAACATACACCTTTCACACGGCAGGAGGATGAAGAAGAATATTCGAGGCTGAGAGAGCAAAGTGTTCATAGGTTGGACTTTCACTTAGCTAGAATGTGTGTACACAGTAAGAATAGGGCTTGGGGCAGCTATAGGAGAGGAGTCTTAGGGTTAGTGGGTCCTAGGGCGGATCTTCCTCTCGGAGACAGTGTCTCTCAATGTGGATCACCCAGAGACGGGTGATTAGGTTTGCTCATTTAGAATACACGTTCTCAGCCTCACCCCAACCAATGGCATTGAAATATTCAGGGTGTGGGGCTTGGAGAGCTTCATTTTTAGCAATTTCCCTAAGATTTACTTGTATTTTATTTTATTTTATTTTATTTTATTTTATTGTGGGATTAAATTTAAAAATCACTTTTTAAAGTCTCAGTGAGCCTTTGCAAAACCTTGGATTCCTCTCCTGGGAAAGGTAAAAGGGAATCAACCATGTAGGGAGCAGCTCGTGGGTGGCTGGAGGGAATGAAAGGGAAGTGGCCCTGAAAAGCCTACTGGGTAGATGCCCTAGGGACAGACGTCCTTGGAATTGCTGTGGCGTGGGGATGTGTGTTGGTCAGAGCCAGGTTAAGAGCAAGGCTGCATTTAGGGCCATTTAAAACCAATATTAGCCCTAATGCTCTTTGAAAGAGGCATAATTAGGAAAGTAAAAGTCAGGTTACCTCTGATTAGTGCAGAAAAGAGTGAAGGGTGAATCCATTAGAAGCTACTTGTAAGACATTCACACTTTAAGAACACTGCTTTGATGATTTTGAAGAGGCCAGAACCAGGGAGAAAGGTAGCAAAACCAGTTTGCACTTCAAAGCCCTATTACAGTGCTTATCTCTTTAGAGCAATGCTCTGTTTTGTGTAGCACTAAAGAACATTTTAAATTTAAATATGACTGGGCCATTTGCAGGTAAATTTTGATAATTATTTGTCTGTGGGCCATAGACCATAAGATTGACTCTATATTATGCTCCAATTAATAGTTTTGAAATTTTTTAAATTTCTCATATGCATTTTTAGTTTTATTTACAGAATTCCATACACTTGCCTACATGTTCAATTATATTCAAGGACCTGACCCTTTTTACTTGTGGCACAGGGATTTTATTCACCATTCAGATGTGAGATAAAATCAGGTGATTTCCTTCAGTCAGTACTAGAATTCAGGTTTTCTAAAGCCTAACCCAGAGTGGATCTCTCAAAACTTTTGAACAAAATTAAAACATGATAGACAGGCATGCTGGCAGATAAAGAAATAGTTTTCTGTGCCCTATAGGTGGGAAGAAATAACGCAGTCTGAGAAATAGAGGGGAATCACACCCGAAGGATTTTGAGAGATTTTCCTAGAGGTGGACATAGTTATTGGGCAGTGTCTAGCTGACATACAGCCTTCAGATTCTTTCTGCCTGGAGAAAGAGATTTGAATTGAATTTTCTCTGGTGCAGTAAACCAGTGAAGCAGAAGAGGCCTCCATAACATTGTTCAATAGTGAAATCAGCTTATGTAGAAGATGCTCAGAGAGAGAGAGAGAGAGAGAGAGAGAGAGAGAGAGAGAGAGAGAGAGAGATGACTGAAAGTGGGGAATGGGCCTAAGGAGAGTTTTGGAGGAGAATAGACTCATATTAAAATAGGCCTAGGGTGGAAAGACAGGAAGCAGAAGTTTAACGTAGATGGTGGTGCTACCAACTGCTGAGTGATAGACTATTTGCACACTTGGAACTGAGAAGTCAGATAGGATCAGCAGAAATAATCTTACAAAAGTTGTGTCATCATGTCACCAAACAGGGTCCAAGGAGGTTATCAGAGTTGTGATAAGGAACCTAACCTGCCTCACTGATAAAATAGGATTGCAGTTTCGCTGATTCACGTTGCTGAAAAATATTTTCAGGTCACATCGGGAAGAGGCTCAGGAAGGGTTTATTGGACAGAAATTTCAGCACACACTCAAAGAAACAGGGTGCAGGCCCTCAAGAGAGAAAGGTACATTGTTTCCTGGAACAAGGGACATTTGTGCTTCTCTTGAAGGAGTAGAAATTGTGGGGGAAGGTAGCCCACACCTCAGGGATACTGGCCCATTTTACAGGTATGAGCACTTTTTTTTTTCTTTTTTAGATAGGTAATTTAAACATTCTTTGGATTCTTTCAACCTGTTCCTTTATCTGAGGATCAGGTTCCTGCTCTTTAGTTTCTCAATTAAGCCAATTTAGGGACTTTCAGTATACGTGAGGAATTTGGGGGTCTCATGGTCTGGAAGGAAAGGACCTTAAATTGAAGCAGGGAAATGTAGATATCGCCTGCGGTGACTTCTCCTGGGTCATGGAAAGTTGCAGTCTTTCTAAAACATTTTAGTTATAATTTCCTCGTCTTCTTTTTACCTATTGTTTATTTCTTCTGTTCTATCTCAGCTGGAGGTGCCGCAAGAGTTTTCATCAGCAAATAGCTTCAAACAACATTCTCACCTAAGAAAGACATCTAAAATGTAGGTGACATGGTGACAGGTGTGCCACTAGAGATGGCATGGGTACTGGAGCAACATATGAGGGTCACAAGGCTAGCATTCGCCTTTATTACCCTTAGCACCTTCATGTTTAAAAAATATTCTCGATTCTTCTTTTAAACCCTTCTCTGACTCTTCACATCGACATCACATAAGTGAAATAGGAGCCATACTTTGAAGAAACTAGAGGCAGATAGCTGAGGAAAATCCGCCATAGGAAGTGATTTAATGATGCCACACGTTGATTCTCTCTCTTCTGTGCCAGGTGTCCAGCTTTGGTGCCGGCCCCTCTTGGAAGGACTGGCTTTTGACTGAACTCTAATAGGGAGGTCTTATTTCATCCTGGTCAGTAAGGTTCAGCAACTCTTCCTATCCCTTTAGAGATCTAATCTCAATCAGTTGACCAAAATCCCTAGGAGTAATGACAAACCCTAACTCCTCCATAATTTCACATGGGTATGATATTGTGTTGTTTGCTCTCTTTGCCCTAGAAGACTGTATCACTTGAGATGTCATCAAATAGGGACTGTTTCACCACCAAGCTGACTTCAGGAACAGGTAGCATGGTGAGTTAGTCACGCTTTCCTTGATAGAACAAAGCACCTGATACCAACACCTGAAAGCACGAGAAATTAGTTTTGGCTTAAGATATTTGAGGGTTGAGTTCGCAGTCACTGGCTCCAAGGCACCAGCATCGTGGGAAAGGGGCACAGCAGAGGAAAACTGGTCAGTTCATGGAGCCAGGTCAAGAGACAGGGAAAATCTGAGTGAGACCCTTCTGAAACCCCTCCACCAGGGACCCACTATTCTGAAATACATTTAAAAATTTTTTTCATATATATATATATATTTTTCCCCCTTCCTTCTTTTCTTTTCCCCCATCTCTTTTGCTCATTCCCTTTGAGCAGTTTCTTTGCCTTCCAGTGTAACAACTATGGTTAAATTCCTATCACCTTACTTTGAAATCCTATACAGCTATTTTTTGTTGCTGCTGTTGCTGTTGTCATTTTGTTTCTGATGTTGGTTTTTGTTGGCTATTTTTATTTTTCTGTGTTTTTTTCTATTTAAAATAAAGGAAAGGAAAAATAAACAAAATAAAAATTTTTCTTCCTTTCTTTTTTTTTTTTTTTTTAGTTCATATGTTGCTGGATCAAGGAAATCCAAGACTAATATAGTTAACATCTAGACTTCTTCGGACAGGAACTCAGCATTTGCTGGCTTTTAAGAAGGAGTGTGTGAATGAACTGTGAATTTTGCAGTGAGATTTCTTTGAGTTAGAGTACCTGGTAGAATTTGAATTTCAAAAATACATTTCATATATATTTGCACTGAATGATTTCCTTCTGAGGCCAAGTTTATGTCTCACTGGACTATCTGACAAAAATACACCCACCATGAGTTTTTCATGCCATAAGCCCTGTTCCCAATAAGAAAATACAGTTCTACTTTATCCCACTGGTAACTTGCTGCATTTCCTCCCCGTCATTTTTTTCTATGTATGGCCTTTAACCAAGATGTAGTCATGCTGTATATGCGGTTCGGTATCCTACTTTTTTACTTAAATCCTTAGGTTGACATTTTCTATTTTATCAGTTATTCTTAAAAACATTGTTTCTCATGGTTGCATCATACCCTATCATATGAAATCCTTTGCTTATTTCTCTTTGTAATTTAGATTAGTTACAGCTTTTCACTATTATATAAAAACTACAGTAATTATTTTTCTACATGCAATTTTATAAGATTGTTTATTTTCTTAGACCAGAAGTCAAAAATGAATGTACTGGGTTAAACATTATGGATGTTTCTAAAACTTTTAATGCTTATCAAAATGATTTCAGAAAGAATATTTGAGAATTTCTATGTCACTATTTTTTTCCCTAAGATGAGAATTTTTTGACTTCAGTATTTGTGGGGGATTGTTTTCAGGACACTCTTCAGAACCCAAAATCTGCTGAATTTTTTTCTCCATGTTTAATGGAAGCATAATTTCCAAATAAAATTGTATATATTTAAGATATACAATGCAACATTTTGATACATGAATATATTGTAAAATAATTACCCCAAGAGAATTAACATATCCATTATCTTCCTTGTCACCATTTTTTGTGATTAGAACATTTAAAATCCACTTCATTAACAGATTTCAAGTATACAGCACAATGTTATTAACTATTATTGTCACACTGTACACTACAAACATTTTCCGTTTCTTCAGTTTGCATTTCTCTGTGAAAGTCTGTGGACTCTTTGTTAATTTGTTTTTGTCGTTATTATCAATCCACATGCATTCTTTAAGCAGTATTAATAGTAATGTTTTGTCAGATTTTTGCAAATTCTTTTTTGATGTACATACATTTTTCATTCTTATGTAGTCAGTTTTCAGTTATTTTTTTACTTACAATTTCCCATATTGCTTTTAAGTTTAGAAAATCTAAAATGTTGCTTTCCTTTGGGAACTGTATAAGAAATTACATTTTTACTATGAAGAGGAAGAAGAGACTTTTCTTTATCATCCTGCTCCTTCTCCTCCTTTAAAAGAACCTACGTGACCCAGGTATGGTGGTGCACATCTATAATCCCAGCACTTGTGAAGCTGAAGCAGAAAGATCACTGCAAGTTCAAGGCCAGTCTGAGCGACATAGTGAGTTCAACTACACAAGACCTTGTCATAAAAAACCAAGTAAATAAAATAAAAATAAAATCTATGTAAATCAAAGGCAATTCATTGCTAATTTGGGGAAAATATTTTTTTGTCACTTCTGAAGTTTCTACCATTGGTTCACACCAGTGTCTTGTGGTGTTGGGAGTAAGTGCATTACTTATGCTGGATAGAGAATGTTTTCCCATAAGAGATATGGAAGAAATATCCAATAAATCACAAGACATTCATCAACAAAGATTAGAACTTTGAAATAACAGTTTTTAAAATAGCAGTTTGCTCTTGACTGTTTGCTGTGAATGGGAAGAAGCCTCTTGGCTCTTTTGTATATTTTGTATTGTTAAATCCTCTTCCATGCAGAAATCTAGTGTGCACATTGTCTCCCTCACTTGTTTTTGGGAGGACTAATTCTTCCCTCCAGTTGCTTCTTAGCAGATCTCTCTTAAATGAGGTGGAATGGGGGTGGATGTGCTTACACAGTCCTCTCTCACAGGAAGTTTGGTGTAAAAGAGATGGTCTTAGCATTGTTCCCCAGATTAAAATGTCTGTTTAAATGGCTTTTAAGTTCATTTGTTTGTTTGTTTTAATATTGAATGGAAGTATTAGCTAGAACTGCCAAGGGCAGTTAGTTTGAGAAAAGCAATACTGTGAATCCTAAATTGGGTAGAAATTTTTATGATTCAAACTCTTCATTTATTATACTCAGATGGTGAGAGCAAGTTGTTGTCTGATGCCCTACTGGAAATAAATCACCAAGAGTTAATTTTCTAAGTTGGAATATCACACCAGCTTTGCCTTTTCTGTAGCTTTTGACTGGTGTTTCATTTTAGAACATCTTTAGTTCCCAAGGTCTAAAGTTCTTCCTTGAAAATTATATTACCTGCACATGCTTAGGCTAAGAAATTAACTGAAGGTTACCCAGATGAAAAGATGAAGCAATCATATATCTATATATATCTATGTATATGTTATATGTGTAAATATATCTATGATAAAGTTGATAGATTAGGCACAGTAAGCGATTAACAATAACAAATATCAAGATAGAAAAATTACCAGGGCATACAAGTTATATGAATATGGTATCAAAATATGCAAAATGATTGAAAATATACCACATATGTTAAATTAAAAAATTATTGCAAAGGCACATGGCCACTAATTCCCCTCAAAATACTCCCCTTCAATGTAAACACGCTTATTCCCTCTTGCCTGCTATTTGCTGAAGCAGTTCTGAAAGTTCTCTTTCATGCATGTATTTAGTTGAGCTGTCATGGGTGCCTGGATATCCTGAATTGATTCAAAACATTTCCCTTTGATTTTGACTTTGGAGAAGAGCCAGAAGTCCTATGGTGCTAGATCCAGTAAGTAAGGTAGAGTTGACAATGACACACCAGAACATTATTTTATAATGGATATATAAGGATTAATTTGTTAATTTTTGGTTTGCAAATAAAGACATTCAAAAATGCTTCTCTTGACTACTTACAAAAGAGTATTAGTTTACCTTAAAAAATTTAAGATTCTGAAATAAGTTCCTGCAGACATAAAGAAAGGGGGAAAAAGAGATCTTTTCCCTCCCTACTTGCAGACATTATTACACAGATTCAAAGAATTTTCAATGGGATCCTGAAGTCAAAAAACAAAAGAAAACAAGCAACAACAATGACAAAAACCTCAAAAGCACAGTGCCTTCTTCTCTGCATTGAGTTTTAGGACATATTAGTGTTGCTATGTAAATTTAAAAATAGTCACAGTGGCATTGCAATTTTAAAATACATGTACCAGAGCTAAGAGCCAACAGGGCTGGGGGGACCCAAATGTTTTAGAATACTGTTTTATCAAATCAGTTAAATGAAATAAATTTATTTTGTAGGTGGTCCAGTACAATAAGTTTGTGGAGAAAACACAGAACTATAAACATTGCCTGGCAAATGACACAAGCACAATGGATTTCCAAAATCTTTAAATCTGTTTTAAATCCAACATCTAGCTGGTGTGTATTATCAATCTGTATGCTCACTACACTAATTTTAGAACTTAATTTGTTCTTTACCTTTCACAACAGAATTCCAAACTCACAAAATTAATGCAGTAGCCTCAGCACCCTTCCAGGTAACATTTCTTCAAATTCTAAAGACAATAGACCTGCTGAGAAAACAAACTCTTTCTATGTACTTCACAGGCCTGCAGTTGTGCCCTGATTCTTTTGTAAAATACAAATTCATCTAATTCTATGTATTTGGCAGGAGTATAAAAATCATAAAAATGGTAGCATGACTTCAATAAATTATGAAAATCCATTTGGACAGATGGAGTGCTCAAAGTACATTACTTTTTTTTTTTTTTTTTTTTTTTTTTTTTTGCGGCACCGGGGATTGAACTCACAACCTCGCGCCTGCCAGGGCAGGCGCTTAAGGCACTGAGCCAAACTCCCGGCCCTTCAAAGTACATTACATTGGCCACCTGAATATCAAAGGCTTCATCATTTTTCCCACTTTCACACAATCTCATACAACCAGAGACTTTAGTATTATTCTAAAGAATATATATGTTTTTACATAAATATTTATTATGGTTAAAAGTTTTACTACAGAAAATCGAGCTTCAACATGGAAATGTTTTTCTTTTTCGAGAGCACCCACCTGCATGGAAGAAGGTGATTTCATTTACATTTAACGTTTCCACAGTAGCAAAATAAACTTGTTACACATGGCATTTAAACTAACAAAGAAAATTAGTATAGAAGGTTACATGTAACTTTTTATATTGTGAATTAACATCTTTAAACGTATTCAAGATACACAACTGATGATTTAACTATAGTACAATTTCATCTTAATTATAACAATGGTATGCTGAATGATCTGTTAAACCAAGCTTATGTTAAAATAGTAAACTACTATTTATTGAACTGTACAGGGAATTATAATGTATCATTAAAACATGCAATTTTCTTGCTATAACATTTCTATAATGTATTTCTTTCTAAAGCTAAAACTCATGCAAAAAAAAATAAGCGATATTGTCAAACTCATTCAACAGTTTGCTACTTTATTTGGTATGTAACTGAAGTCTTTTACTTCAAACTCATTCAACAGTTTGCTACTTTATGTGGTATGTAAATGAAGTTCTTTACTTAATTTTATACACATTATGCAGTATATTTTTCTTGAAGGAATTCAACTTTCAATGTCAAAATGAGTATGTGTTTACACACACAAGGACATTTTCTTGATGCTATTACTAGCTGCAAATACACTCTTTCATAATAATGCACTTTGAGATTTCATTTGAAAGACAGTATGAGCCTGTTAAAGTCCTAAAACAATATTTATAAAGGGAAGAAAGCACAAAACATCTCAAGAAATCTTGTTTCAAAACATGGATTTTTATTTGATCAAAATTTGAGAAGAAAACACAATAGAATAATTTTTGAGCTTATCTTTCCATTGGATGGCAACAGCAGCCTTCACCATATTTTTGATCACACCTTGCAAAGACACTGAGGAGCCAGAGCAGGATGGCTCAGTTTCTCACACTACTCAAAATGGTTTGTATTTAAACCTCCTGAATCTCTTGTTTCTGTAAGTTTCTATGTAATATTTTCAGAACATGGTTGCGGGTAAATGAAACCCAGATTCAAGGGAACTACTGTAATACTCAGAGAGAGTAAAGTAATAAACAACTACATTTAGAAGTGTGACATTTTACAGGTGAGGCAACTTTTCAGTGGTAATCTCTGTCAGAGTTTTTCTTTTTTAAAAATGGAGGTAAACAAGGGAATGGCTAGAATTTTGTCTCTTGGTAGAAATGAGTGGTTTAAATATAGTACAGAGACCAAAAATTCCGTACACTAAGTTTAAATACAGATTATCCATTATTGTAACTTTTTAAAAAGAAGATGCCACAGATTGTATTTTATCTAGCACTGCATTAGACATTTCTTTGCTTTTGTTTTCCATGTTTCATTTTATACTAGAGTTTCTCTCTGGAGATGCAAAGCTGTACTGGTAAATAATTGTAGCTGAGTCACCTACTTGTGCTGCTCTTTAGCTGGAGAGGGCTTCCTCTCTGAGGAGAGTGTGGGTAGACGCTGGACTGGGGTGCAAGCTGCTGAAACCACTGTTTGTGTGTTGAAAGAATGAGCAACTGAGCCTGAATTTTGGTTGTTAGACTCAGAATGGATTTTTGCTAAACACAAGGCTTGAGAAAAATTTTAGACGTGTTCCCCTTGCTTGGTGGAAAACAGGAACTAGAATATAATCAATTCAACAAATGTTTATCAAATATCTCCTTTAGGTCAGGCGATGTGCTGGGACCTGAAACTCTGGAAGAAAATAAGTGACATACTGCTTCTGCAGTATGGAACTACAGGCTGGGAAAATTCCTGATAGTAACCATATGGTGAAGTATATAATAACGATGAATGCTTCGAGACTGAAGGAAGACTCCACTGAATCTTTAAAGAAGAAGAAGGAAGGATTTAGGAAAGCCAAGAAGTGATGGTTAATTTTATCCATCAACTTAACTGGACCATGGAGTACCCAGATACATGGTCAAACATTATTCTGAATGTGTCTGTGAGTGTGTTTTGGGATGAGAGTGATACTTGAATCTGTAGACTGAGTAACGGAATTGCCCTCCCTAGTGTGATTGGTCCACAACCAATTGGTTGAACAAAATAGCATACTGTCTATCAGGGAACAGGGCATTCCTTTGGCCTGATTGCTTGAGCCATCTGTCCTTTCAAGTCTGGTCCACAAACTGGAGCATCAGCTTTTCTTGGGTTTTAACCATGTTGACCTTTGGTTTGGAACTTAAAACATGGACTCTACTTGGTCCTCCAGCTTGTGGGCAGCAGATCTTGGATGTTTATATACACATATAGATTTATATTTATCTATTGGTATATACACACACGCTCTCACATTTACACATTCTGTTTCTCTGGGGAACCCTGCAAAATACACAAGTCATCAATACAAACCAAGCATTATGCTCAGGAAGCTTTATGTGACCCACCAAGACTTGGTTGAGTTCTTCTCTTCTGTGCCCCAGTAATCCCTGTGGGTTTAGGAATTTAGCCCTTTAATGCTTCAGCCTTTTTCAAAATTTCAGCTAGAGTTATATATCAGAGATCAACAGCCAATGAAGTGTATGTTTCTGAATTAAAGCATTCCAATACTATTGAGGTTAAGAAATTGTCTCTCCTTATAAAAAAAACCCATACATGATTTTTATGTATCAAAAATCTGCTATATTTTCAAGTTGATAGAGAAAGAATATAGGATACTTTTCTAAATAAATGGAAAAGTTCTGCAAAACAAGAATATGCATCAGGTTGGTAGGGCCAGGACTATGAGTTATCCTGCCTAAGTGGAAACACTGGAGTGGGGACCAATGAGATGGTCAGCGTGGACAGTAAATGGGTTACATAGAGCAGGATTGAGCATGCAGGTACAGTAAATATATTGAGAGCAATTAAAGCCAAATTTCTCTCTTTTACAGAAAGGACTAACCAAAATGGGAAGAAAGAATACTAAAAATGTCCATGTATGATCCCATGAATTTTGAGATTTATAGAGCAATACATATTGAAACAAATATAAAATAATGTATAAATCAGGAAGAGAGAGAGAAGAGAGAATAAATCAGAAAGAGAGAGGAGGGGAGAGAGAAAGAGGAGGGGAGAGAGAGAGAGTGAGAGAGAGCTGCTGAGAGGGAGTAGAAGTAATGATAGAGCACCTCTGGCTCTATCTAAATATCATTCTTTACTAAGAAGTAACACAGCTCCTTAGAGAGATACGTGATTTCAAGACTTCATCATAATATTTTGTGCACTGAAAAAAAGTAAAAGTCCACAAAGAATTAAGTGAACCAGGCAAAAGGAGAGAACTCTCTAGCTACTCATTTAGGAAAACTTGGGCATTGAAACAGGATCGATAGACACGAATGAATGAATACAAAAGAAAACTTCTCTATCATGAATAGAATGCCAAATAAGAAATGCAAAAGGTATAATAAAATTAGTAAATCACTATTTAAAAACAATAATGACAACAATAATAATTGATCAAGGCAAAAATCATTAATGGATTTTAAGCAAAGATAAAATTTGATGAGGAATAAGGTATTAACATAGTCTCATAAAATGTTAGTAAATATTATAACTTACATATTATTCTAAATCTAATAAATCTGAAAGAATTTTAAAGTGAAAAATCTGGTAGACTCTAAGGTGAAAAAGTTAAAATTATTCTTAATTGGCCATTTGACAAGATACTTCCTCTGCTATTAAGTTATTTATTTCTGTGGTATTCTTGTTAAAAATGATTAATATAACTCAAGTCATGAAGAAACACTAAGTAAACATAGATCATGTATGGTTCTACAAAATAACTGTCATATGCTCCTCAAAAATGTTAAAAGTCACAAAAGAGAAAGAAGATAAATGCCTTTTCATATTGAGTGGGGCTAGAGAAATGTGGTT
Source organism: Dasyprocta punctata (assembly GCA_004363535.1). Taxonomy (NCBI): domain Eukaryota; kingdom Metazoa; phylum Chordata; class Mammalia; order Rodentia; family Dasyproctidae; genus Dasyprocta; species Dasyprocta punctata. Next base: position 96,587 of record RJWM01000961.1, read on the forward strand.
AAGAAATGTACTGCCAATTCTGGATTTAATCCTGGACCTATAAAGGATATTACAGGGACTATTTGCTTGAAATCTCTGCCATAAATAATATTATTATATTAATATTAATTTCCTGATTCTATTTGTTTTGCTATACATATGTATGAATGTTTCTTTAGAAAATATTGAATAATTAAGAAGCATCCTGTCCACAAATCCTTTAAAATTATTCAGAAATATATGTACGGAGAGGAAAAGAGAGTGATAAATGAGAATAAGAATTTAAAATGTCATAATTGGGGAATCTGGATGAAAAATATACGGGGTTTCTTTATAATATTTTCTCAACTTTTCTGTAAGTTTGAAATCACTTCAAAATAAAGATTTATAAAATGGTTATCCTTCAAATGAGATTATTGACTTGCTTGATAGTTTAAAGAATATGGTTTCATTGTGTTTGCTTTCTAGAGCTTTTTCCCCCTCTCTCATATTGTTGGATTGTACTTTAGAAATGACACAATTTACCACAGGCATGAACTTATTTAACATTATGCTAACAATTTATTAAATGTGACAGTCAGTGAATTTTAACACCAATTGCATATCGACACTCGGTTGATAGCAGAATGTAAACCATGTTCATGCAGTGGATCTGGTAAAAAGGATGCATCCTAAAGACAATCAGTCATTTAGGATGAGTAGGAGCTATCGGAGTGCCTACAAACAGTAATAAATGTGATTTCATAATACTAGGGATCGTGAGACCATGGCAGAAACAAGAGAAATAGGAAATATGGTATTTTCCACATAGAATTTACACCCTAACTCTGAACCAGATCAGGTTCCTTGACTACAATGGCTAAGAACCGAAGGGCATGAAGATCACACACGAGAAGCTATGGGCAAGAGTGCAGAGAGTTAGGCAGAGAGAGTTCATTCAAGACCTTTTTATTAAGAACAAACGAGGGGAGGCACTGTTCTCACCACTGGGGATAAAACAGGGAACAAGACAGTGACAGCCCTCCTGAAGTTTGGATTAGGACTCACCTGGCAGCTACGAAACAGCCAGCTCCTAAATTACTTAGCGATGCCACAAAGAAAAAGACTGGGTGCCGTGAGGACCTATGAAAAAGGTTAGGAAAGGCTTTTCAGAGGCCAGGAGGTTCCAGCTTCCACATAAAGAAAGAGGAGAATTTGGTCTGATTGAGAGAGGAGGGAGCCTTCTGATGGGCAGAGGAAAAACTCCCATGGGGGAGAGAGATTGGCAGCTTTGAAGAACCGCAAGGTGAATGTACTGGTTCTTGGTGACCTGCAGGGAGACCGAAACAAGGTATGCTAGATTACTTGAACCTTGTAGGATCTTAGAAAATATCAGAGAGTGCATCATAGAAGAGAAGCAAAGGTGGAAGGATTCAGTTAGAAGCAGTTTCGGTGGCGCAGTCACTAGCTAATACTGAATTTGCTTGAAGTTTATAAAAGGATGCCGAAATGCATTTGTCATACAGGTAGGATCAACAGAGGGATTAAATGTGAGGGATGAGACTTGAGGGATGATAAAAAATAAAAACCAAGATAACAGAAGAATTTTCCCTTGAGTGTTGAAGACAGGAAACCCTTTTGTTGACCTGTGGAAGAAAAAGGGTTCTGTTTTTTTTTTTTTTTTGTACCAGGGATTGAATTTACAACCTCACGTGTGCCAGGTAGGCGCTTAAGCCACTGAGCTAAATCCCTGGCCCTATTTTTTTGAGACAGGGTCTCAATATGCAGTTCAGACTGGCCTTGAACTCGCTTTGTAACCCAAGCTGGTCCCGAACTCCCAACGATCTTCCTGCCTCAGCCTCCCGAGTGCTGGGATTACAGGTGTGCGCCACCACACCCGGCAAAGGGTTCGGTTTTAAGACCTAAACTATGAGTTTAACGATGATGGTTCCTGAAGCAGTGAGAAATGAGAAAGCACTCCACAGAGGACAGCTGTGAATTGTGCAGAAAGGCATGAGGGCAGTAAATGCAGAGAGAAAGACTCTACTGAAATGGAAGAAAGTGAACCCCAATTTCAAAGGAGAGGCAGCTACACTTAAATTCAACCTGTTGCATCCGAGAAGAGCTGGTACTGATGGGCACTGCTGAGAGGTTAGAGGAGAGATAGCCTTAATGTTTTTGCTCAGGATGAACCATGGCTGGTAAAGGTAGGAGAAAGGCTATTTTGACTTAATGCCCGGAAGAGATTCGACAGTGACCAAAAAAAGTGAAAACAACTACTCCTGTATACTCAGGCCTATCCAAATATTGGGATAAGAAAAAGGGTTGTAAGCAGTGGGGTGAAGGCCCCAGAGAACAGAAATCCTTTAGGAGCTGGTCTGATAACAAGCACTATAGCAACAAGGAGAGGAACAAACACAACTAAGACTCTTTGTGCCTTTAATGTGCCCAGCAAGCACTTACTATGCTAACCCTTTACTATACACAATCAGTGTAGGAGCTGAGTATTGTAAACCTTCATTTGTAGCTAGAAAAATAGAGCTAGAGTGAGTTCACCAAACATCAAACAATTAAGAAGTGGAGGAGACACGACACAGGCCTAGATTTGATTCATTCTAAAATCCTTGTTCTTTACCACTAATCACTCCAATTCACTTCTGGTCTAGAGACACCTTAGGAAGCCAAAGGTTTACACCTGTTCCAGGAAGAATCTGGTACTGGCTCTGTGAACCCCAATCTGTACCAACGTTCCAGGTTCATCTGGGGTCCTATTGTAGTGGAAGGATCGACTTTCCTCCCCCCCACCTACTTTTATAACCTGGAGTTAAAAGTCTATACGTTAATCATTGTTTTGGTTTCTCCTTCTACTCTTTTCTAAGGTAGGAAAGATTTTTTTGTCCAGGCAGCAATGCCCTGCCAGTCTGCATACCTGCCCAGAAGAGGTATTCCTGGGACTGGAAACCCGAGTCCGGTAGAATGCTCATGTAGTTGGACTTTGGTCACCACGCAGCCCTTTGTGAGGTGGGGAGAGGTCTGCAGAGGGGGGACCTTTCATCTCAAGCATTCAAGAGATAGTGGCTTCCAAGGAGGATTGTGACGGAAGCTAGGAAGTCTAGAATTTAAACTGAACTGAACTGGCCACAGATAACAAGTGACTTCAGCTCTTTCCTTCTCTATGGAAACTCAGCTCGCTGGATAGATTACAAGAATTTCAAGAATTAGTGTTTCATAGCCTCAGTTATTTCATTGTTAAAAGCCATGTACCAAAGTATATAATACTAATTATGGGGGAGAGGATGGGTTTTACCAAGTTTAACTTAATTTAACACTGTGTCTTAAAAAATCCTGAGCTTCAAACCAATGTCCCTCATTGGGGATTCAGACTTACATGTCTTTGCAACACACAACTTCCTGTCAGTACAGAAAAAGGGCTTTAGAAGACTCAGAAGGCTTCATAGACTTCAAATAAGTCTTACGAAACAGCATGTTCACGTGTTAAGTGTCAATGACTCAGAAACATGAGGATTAAATTTCCCTTAAAATACACGGGGGTTTGAAAATGAAGGGAAAAATGCTGAGGGCAAAACGTGTTTTGGATTTTGGTAAACCCAAAACATTACAAAAAATGGTTTGATGTTTGATGAGCCCTAAACACAGCAGTTTGCTCATCTCTCATTGTGATGAAGACCAATAGACCATTTTGTGTGAAAACACAGAATCCCACTGGCCCTGCCTGTGGACCCCTTGCTACTGCAGAGCCTGACTGATTTTCATTTCACTAATTCACAAGCTTCCTTACTCACATGGCGGCTGGTGGTCTGTCCCACACGAGTTCTCAGCAAAGACATAATGAGAGAATCCTGGAGAAGACGTCTGGGATTAGTAAGACTTCATTAGTCTTATAAAATGCACTTCAGGGCATAACCACTGTACAATAAAGCATTAACATAAATCACTAAAATGGAACCATGCCTTGTCAAGATAAATAAGAGGCGTGTGTTTCATGTGGCATTGTCCTTATTTCTTTAAATTGGTTCTTTCACTTGCTAATTTGCAAAAGCGAACAATCAGAACAATTCTGTGGTATAAATTAAAGCAGTGAGATTCCTCCATTCATAAACTTCCCATCAATAGCTCTGATTTCCACTGAAGTTTCTCAAGTCTTAGAGATGGAAACAGGGCCTTAACAGTCATGAGAAGTGGAAAAAAGAGGGAATTTTCTTTTTCTTCTTCTGGAAGTGCTTTCTGAGTACATATGTAAGACACTAACTACTCAAGTGACATTTGGCTTCTTCAGTCTTGGCTCTCAAGTTGTATGTGGACAGTGCTTGCTTATTCTTTTGAATATATAAGAAATCTATGTTTATGAAAATTTACAACTACTTTTTCTCCTGAGAATTGTACGCCTTTGTTTCTCTCTGTCTCTATCTCTGTCTCTCTCTCTCTGTCTCTCTCTCTCTCTCCCCCTCTTTCTTTTCTGTTTGTTTTTCTTTTGCTGTATCAGGGACTGAACCCAAGAATTCATGCATGCCAGGAAAGTGCTCTACTGTTGAGTTATACCTCCAGCATCCCCTATTTTGAACTTTCAAAAATTTTAAGTGGGGGTCTTGTTAAATTGTCCAGGATGAACTTTTTTTTATTTTAAGGACAGAAAAATCTAACAAAACAAAGCAGGACAAAGCTAATACAAATGGCAGCAAAACTGGTACAGAATTTCAAAGCAGGATACTAGGGAAACAACAATAGCTACTATAGCCCACCTTGTTATCTTCACAATAGTTGTCCATTCCATCAGGCATAGCAAAATCAAACCAAAAATAAAGCAGAATATAACCAATCAAAACAGAATGTTGAATAAGGCAAAATCATCAGAACAAAGCAAAACAGTGAGAACGATATTGGATTTCAAAGACAAGCTAGAAGGAAAATCCCCATATTTGTTGTATTGTATATTGTCATCCTCCCAAGAGAGGCTCAGACCACTGGCTCCAGGCCTTTAAAATCAATCAAACAATACAAGCATTTAGTTGCTTTATGTACCTTAGTTACTATCAACTCAGTCTGTCCTCCGAACCAGCGGGTGGCTTATGGGGGGCAGGGGTGGGGTGGGTTGGGGTAGGGGGCTGTGTTTCATACACTCACCAGAGATGCCATCTGACTTTTCTCTTCCTGGATTCCGCATGGCTTGTGCAGCTTACCAGAAAGGCTGGCTAGTTAGCTTCTTGTTGGGGCCGTCCAGTCTCAGCATGTCCAGGATGCTCTTGAACTCATGATCCTTCTCCTCAGCCTCCTGAGTAGCTGTAATTTCAGTTATATACACCCCTGCCCCACCATTTTTGGTTCTTTTAATTGTATTACTTATGTATTTGACTCAATTTTTGTGAGTGAATAGTGTGAGGTAGAGGTCCGGTTTCATTCTTTTTTGTGTAGACACCTGATTGCCCCAGAATCATTTGTTAAAACTATTCTTTCTCCCGTTGAATTATCTTGTCACTTTTGTTCAAAAGCAACTCACCATTGATTGTATGCGCTTATTCCCATGTTCTTAAGCAGAGTTACTCTTCAACTGATAGCACTCACCTCTAAATTTAGTTCTTTTGGACAGGTAAGAGTCTTGCTAATGTATAAAAATACAGCTTACAATTGTGTCTCTGACTAATGTCTTAGACAAGAGTAAAATTTCAACATATTGGGAACAAGTAGGAAAGAAGGCGAAAAAGAAGAAGAAGGAGGAGGAGGAGAAGGAGAAGGAGAAGAAGTAGGAGAAGGAGGAGGAATAGGAGGAGGAGAGAAAGAAGGAGGAGGAGGAGGAGAAGAGGAGGAGGAAGAAAGAGGAAGAGGAGGAGAAGAAGAAGAATTATCTGGTTTTCTTCTTGCAGAAAAATGAATAATACATGAACCAAGAAAATGCTCAGATAGTCATAGCAGTAGTGTTATTTAGGGCAGTAATTTAAATTATGTGAGCCTCTAGTTTGCTTTCTGTGCATATCTCCTAGTACCATTTCCATGTAAAAACTCCTTTCCAGAATTTCTTAGGAAACATATATTTTCCTGAATTTTGTACCACATAAAATATATACAAGAAATCAGGAAGATGGGAAAATTATTGTAAGTTTCCTATGAGAACTAAAACATACTAACTGACATAGAAACATTATAAGATTTAGGATACCCCAGATGCCACAGTGAAGCAAGAGGAAGAACTGCTGATGTGTAGAGTAGAAGTTAAGACAGACTTTTCAGGAATGGGACAGGATCATGCAAGGGAAAAGCAGCCGTGATTTTATCCTTTTTGGTCTCATACAGTGTGGATGACCCCTGAGTGGGACTGAATGAGATGGGCTGTGCTTAGGTGTAAAATATGTGTCAGATTTCAAGATTTAGTCTAGAAATTAAAAAGTCTAAAATCTCAATATGATTACATATCAAAATGATAACACTTTGGAACTATGGGGTTAAATAAAATATATAATCAGAATTAATTTTGTGTACTTCCTTTCTTTTTTTTAAACATGAACCTTAGAAATTTAAAAACCCATAGGTGATCAGCATTTGTGACTTGTGGTCATTTTCAGGGATGTGAAACAAAATTCTGAGAGGACTCTGAGTTTCCAACCTTCTGGTGTGAACCAATCTTTCCTTGGTTATTCCATAAAACACTAGATACTGCTGTGAAGGGATTTTGGAAATGTGATTAATGAATCAAATCAGCTGACATTAAGATAGGGTATTATCTAAGGTGGCCTGGCCTAATAACCCGAGTCCTTTGAAAACTGAGTTTTCTCTGGGTCCCAGAGGAGGAAAGTGTAGTCACACTACAGTACCCTGGAAAACAGAAAGTAAGCAGGTTGTGAGCTGACTGGGGGAACCATATAGCAAGAAACTGTGAAGGACTCTTAAGTGCTAAGAGGGGTTCCAAGCCAACAGCTGGCAGGAAGGAGTGTGATAGTGGAGTTCTGTCCTCCCCTGCAATGAAATGAATTCGTCCAGCAACCAAAGATCTTGGAGAAGCCCCTAAGCCCCTAATGAGAACAGTAGCCTTAGCAGACACTTAGATTTCAGCCCAGTGACCCCTCACCTACTGACACTAAAACACAATAAAGTTGTGTTGTTGCAAGCTGCCAAATTTGTGGCAATTTGTTGCACAGGAAGAGAAAATCAATGAACCATGTTGTAAGGGCTTGTTTGCAATCTTCTCTGTGACTAATGGTGAGTCATTCTTTGCAAGTAAATGTCACTAATTCTGTATGCCTACTATACTTTGTGCAAATCCTATGAGTGGTGTTCCAAGAAAGAATATTAACATATTTAACTTAGCAATTTTGAAATATGATTCTATGTAGTGCTATTAATCTTGCTAGGGGACCCAAATGTTAAGGCTTTCTTTTTAGCTTTATTGTATACATTTTGCTGGCAATTTTCAGTTTTTGAATATTGTCTTAGTTATTTTGGCACTCATTGCTGAGGCAAAAACCTGAGGGCCAAAATTAGGGAAGGAAAGGTTTATTTTTTACAGTTCTTGGGAGTTTCCGTCCATACTCAGGTGGCTCCAAGGCAGCATGATGTGGTGGGGCAGCCATTCATGCCCCCGCCAAATGGCAAGCCACACTGGCAAGAGAGAGCGGGCAAGAGAGGAAAGACACGTGTTCCTCCCTCCCTTACACAGTATGTCAGCTTCACCCCTGGGCAGGTGCAACACTCACATCACCAATCCGAGTGCTAGACAACAAACCAATCACAAATGCCAGACTCAGCCCCATCCAAATTACGAGTCCTTGGGGTGTCATAGGATCAACCAATACAAATATTTATTACAGTCTATGATTCTTTGCAAATTCTATTAAAATACTAAAAAAATTCAAAGCAAAAAAAAAAAAAAAAAAAAAAAAAAAAAAAAAAAAAAAAAAAAAAAAAAAAAAAAAAAAAAAAAAAAAAAAAAAAAAAAAAAACTGAAAAAAAACTCCAGGCACAAAATGGCACCAAACCCCCAAACCAAACAAATACTAAAATAGTGAATACTGCCTTTTTAATAAAATACAGTATAACTAATGATTTTAGGAATTTCCAAGAATTTCTGGGAATTCTGATTTTGTTTCCAATTCCCAAAGATTAGAATCTGTTGGAAAATTGGAAACACTGCTTATAGTGTTGCTGTGAGAATTAAATAATATTTATGAATACCAGTGGCTTACACCTAAGACCAGTACAGTACTTTGTAATGTGAACAATACATGGTAGTCTTTATTAACCTCTAGACTTTAATACAGAGATAATAGGAACATCAAATTGACTTTGATTATGAGGATTAAAAATTAAATTTAAATCTGAACTCATGCAGCATAAGAAGAAGGTGAACAAATTTACTGGTTTGAAGAAATCCAAAGGTTTTCTTCTGATGGTAGTTCAACAACCTGAAGATATTTTCATTTGTGTTATTTTTATTTATTATTTATTGCAATGAATCACTGAGTTAGGTAGCAAATGTACATACTGAGTCTCAAAGAAAGATGAGACAACAAAGCAAACAGCCTTTCCCCTAAATCCACATCTATTTTCTTGCCTTATAAGAAAGAGTTCTAACTGAGTTTGAACAATTTGATCTGATTTGATTTGCTCGTTACTAATAGAAAAGTACTTTGCAGTACCTAACATACCTAACAAATTTCTGTAAATTAACTATAGAAGCATTATCTGATGTCTCTTTGCTCATAAGGAGGAGGGATTTGAGATGCAATTAAGGTTAAAGGAACAGAATAAAAAAATAAAATAGATTGTGATTCAGTGTCTTAACTTACTCTATTTTCATTGGAATGGCTCTCCTACTCTTTGCCATCTAGCAAATGTTACCCTCTCTCATTTGCTTTAAATATCAAGTTTCCTTGGAAAAGATAGCTCTCAGTTGTATGTTTCCACTTGGCATAGCCATCTTTGAGATCCTGGTGTTCCTATGACCTGCCCTCTTATTTCCCACCCTTGGATTATGCCATGGTTACTTTTCTTTTGTTGCTGAGACAGAATACCTGACACCCAAAATTAGGGAAGGAAAGGTTTATTTCTTATAGTTCTCGGGGGTTTCAGTCCATACTTAGTTGGCTCCTAGGCAGGATGGCATGGCAGGGGAGCTGTTCATGGTGCCTGCCAAACAGCAAGGTGAACCAGCAAGAGAGAGAGAGAGAGAGAGAGAGAGAGAGAGAGAGAGAGACACCTTCCTCTCGCCCTTACGCTGTATGTTGACTCCACCCCTGGGCAGGTGCAGCACTCACATTGCCAATCCCAGCACTAGACAACAAACCAATCAGGAATGCCAGAATTAGCCCAGTTCATGCCACGATTCCATGAGACTTTGGGAAGACACAGGATCAGGCCCATACAGATTATGAAGTCCTTCTAAATGTGGCAGAACAACAAGGCAATTTTCTGGGTTGTGTCTTTAAATTCATATTATTTTATACACAAATGACATGTAAGTGGACAGTATCTTGTAACTCTCAGTGTATTCCCACTGTGGCTTAATGATACATGGTAAAAAGCTAATTTAACAAGTAAGCCTCATTTTCTGTTAAGAGTCTCACTGAATTTGACCCACTTTTCTGTGCATTTTCTAGTAAGAGCCTTTCCTTTGTAGTCTAATTCTTTGGTGTTTGGTCTTAGACTCTCCATCCTTCATTACTCATTATATGCTTAATACAAATGAAGGCTGGATGAGAACGTAGATTAATAGACAACATTCCAACATATTTCAACTTTGTTTTAAGAAATAACGTAGTTGTCACATTTCATTGAATATATGATGGGATTCCAGAACTTTGAAAAATTCCTTTGATAACTACTTTTTGAATTTTAATATATTGTCATTCCTGCTCATCCTGAACTATTAATTCATTGGAATTTCACTGTCTTAGGAGTTTTGGGTACCAGTCATTCATTATTCTTTTCCATTCTTGTGTTCTTAATGTAGGACACACAGTTTATATTTCAGCAGGTGTTGGCAGGTTCCATGTATGTGGTTTCTTCTCCCAACTCTTTACACTAACAAAATGTATTTCCATTCATATGAATTCAGTTTTGAGCTTATTTTGGAAGCAGCTGGGAAAGCTACATTTATCTTCACTGTTATGCAACCAGCTAAGAATTAAGGAAACCATGTGGTTAGATGACTGCTGAAAAGACTTAAATCATTAGAGATAGGCAAATTATGAAAGAGTTGGTTCGGTGCTAAGAGGGACCCTGAAGCTTGGCTCTTTCTCCAAAGGTTAATCAAATTAGTAACCTGTCCATGGTGACACAGGATTTCTCAGGAGGTGACTGCCTCATGAGGTTATCATCCTTTTGCATGCAATTGTCTTTCCAAGTGAGGGCTTGGTCATGGGAGAGTTCTGACTAATAGCATTATGCTGTGACTCTGACTGTCTCATTCCACGTTCTCATCTCTTTCTTTCCAGTCTTAGACATGTTGGAGGTTTTCTCTGAGCAACAGAAGCAAATTCAGAGCAGGCGGAAGCCCATAGGGTCAAATTTTTGGTGCTATTATGCTAGTGGTATAAATGAGAATAATAATAATGATAATGATAATAACTGTAGTAATGTAATGATTACTTCTCTGGAGAAACCATCTGGGTGTCTTTTAGAGCCAAGAATTAGGCATGGTCTTTGTTGAATGGATTTTCTAAGCCTATAGCTGGTGGTAATTTTGAAGGGAGAGCTGTGCACAGAGGGAGGCCTTGAGAACGTTGGAGACAGAGTGTTAGTTGATCATAAACGTTACACTGGCTTGCCTTCTCTCTTTCTTTCTCCTTTGAGTCTGACAAGTAGGTTCAGGTAGCCAATTGCATGAAGGAAGTTCAGGAATCAATGAATTGGACTTATTAAGGTACTACTTTACAACGTTGTTTACAGCCAGGTGTTTCACTCATTTGACACGAGCCCAGAGTGGAAAGCACCCAGGAGTGAGAGGCCCAGTGAACCAGTCTGCTGGACTTATTCTCCTCTATCCAGATCTTTCTTTGCTGTCATTGTCACCTAACACTATAGACATTTTTTTTTAAATTCTGAAAAGCATACCAGAAATTAAAGAGACTTTCTTTTAGATGTAATTGCTTTTAGGTCTGCTAGTCAGCTTTATTTTCAATTTATCTCCTTGAGTTCTTTGAATGTGTAGCCTTTGGGGCCATGAAATTTCATGTCTGATTATTATGAAATTTGGTACAATTTGAAACAAAGAGTAAAAATAGCAACAATAAAAGCATTGTCCCATTCTATTTGCAATGGCAATATCCCTCAGTAATTATATTTGCAGGAAATGAAAAGTATTATCAACAGAATATGCTTTTCAAAAATTTATAATCCTTTAAATGGACAAATCCTTTCCCCAGGATTAGTAGGATAGTTTGTGTCCTAGGAGCCAAATCCTATTCTCTGATTCAATCCTCAAATCCTTTATAACAGTGCCTATATTGATTTCAGACCCAGATTTGTGGAGGAATCTGAGGGCAGAATTTAGTCTTGTGAGTAGAGCTCCTTAATAAGGATTGTTTTTTGTTTTGTTTTGTTTTGTTTTATTTGTTTTGAAATGGAGTTTATTTAAAACTTAGCCTCTAATTTCCACACCTAAATTCTGATGTTTCATGGCTGTAGCAGATGTGCTTGATTTCTAGGTCACCGTTTCTTTTGCCCATTTCTAGGTGAACTCACACTTCCTGGACCTACAGAAATAATATATATATATCTTTTTCATATAAGGTTGTTTATTGTTTGCAAGGGGTGGGGGTGGAGGTGAGGACCCAAATGGCAACTGTCTGAAGGTCCAGTGACAAGGAAAGGGTTAAATCAACCATAGTATATCTGTACCATGGAATATCATACGGTAATGTAAAAGAGCAAGTTAACTAAGCATAATATATCTGAGCGTATTAAAGTGGGGGAGCTATACCTCAAGATGGAGGGAGGGGATGGGGCTGGGGAAATGAGAAAACAAAATCTTGTGAAAATGGACAAAAAGCTTTGAATGATGGAAAGATTTAGACTCTAAAAGGCTGTATTATTAGTGCAAATCCAGGCATCTGTATATACAGATGGATAAGAAGTAGGCGATTGCAGGGGAAATGAAAACTGACTTAATTCGATGCCAAGATTGGAGTCTTTTTTTGTTTTAGATTTCTTTTGGAATTTTAATGCATTAAATCTAGCAGGTTGTTGTTGATTCCCAAATGTTACTGGTGACTGGGTGTCTCCTTATTCCAAATATTGGCCCCTGGATTTGAGTATAGTTTATCTTTTTACTGTATCTTTAGTGTTTTCAGGAATTCATCTTTTTGAACCCAATGCACATATAAATCTAGGTTATACACATTTGTTTTCTCAGAGGTTAGATGTTCCGTGTTACAAGGCACATAATTGGTGCTCTGCATTTCTGGGGGAAGATGAACATAAATGCTCAGAATGATGATTCCCAGGAAAAAAAGACAGTAACAATTCCTAAATTGACCTTTTAAATCACTAAGTGTTTACATGATTAACAGCACAGATTTAGTAAACCTGTTCTATCACGTATTAATGATTGAAAAATAATTAACTGTATACAGCACACATGATAATTCTCTATAAAGCACAATGTTTGTTTAATCAGGGTGCACAATGTCCTACCTAACTAAAAAAGTAACTAAACTGACTATACTTGCCTTACAAAGTTTTAGCTAAGAAAGAAACAAATACACACACAAGTGCTCCAAAATGTAATGGGGGATACATTAATTCATGTAGAGATAGAAGGAGATTAACCAAGATATGGTAATAGCACGAACATCTAAGTTAAAAAGACTTCTAAAAAGAAAGTATCACTGCAATATAGTTAGCCATATTGCAATGCAATTTTCATAGTACAACATTATTAAATGCATATTATGAGACAAGCACTGTACAAAACTGTTTATAGGGATTGTGTCATTTAATTTTCAGACCAATCTTATCTAAGCAGGTACTAATATCAATATTTTACACCCAAGGAAAATAAAATTTAGTTAATGAGATATAACTTGCTTAAGTGACTCAACCTGGACTTGAATGCCAATTGGCACATTCCAATCCCCATCTTCTGTGTGTTCTTTTACTAAAACCCCTCCCTCTAAGCCCATGTTCCCCAGAAATGTGCTCTATACATCCCCATTTCTGCTCATCCATCAGTTTCTAACAATCTCTTGGTGGATAAATCTGTATAACAATGACTTCCTTGAATTCCTATCATCTGCCCTGAAATGCAATAAAGACAATACATGCACATGAGTCTATATTGGCAATAATGATTGCCATAATAGAAAAAATGTTTCACAAGTGATCTTCAATTTCTAAAGTAAGAAAGTTGTTCAGGGTCAGGGCTCGAAGCTCATTTTGTACAACTTTGGATAAATTGTTTCACATGGTTATGAATCATTTTTCTCCAACTCAACTTGCCTCATTGGGTAGCTGCAAAAATTTTGAAGACTAATGCTCATGAAACTGCTAGTGCTGGGCTTTATCAAATCTAGCATTCAATAATTGTTCTTCCATAACATTACACATTGTAAGGATTATTATTTGCAAATATATATATTAATTCTTTCTTTCTGAAACTCTCCTTGCTCTGCATTACATTTTTCCATTTGTTTTTCCGCCTCGCTAATGGTTCAATTCTTGACGTTTCTGTATCTACTTCCCTTCTTGTCTTTTGTACATTTTTAAAGACTAGATTCCCAGTCTGCTTCTGTTTGGCACTGCCAGTTCATTATACTCCTTAAATATTCTTCCGATAATAATGCCTGTCACTCCGTCTCATACTGAGCAAAATCAGTTTATATCTTTGCTTGTTGTTTTTACTATATATGTCGTTTTTTTTTGTTGTTGTTGTAGTTTTCGTTTGTTTTGTTTTTCTTCGCTCAAATAAAATAAAAAAAAATCAGTTTATATCCTCTAATTCCTAAATCTATATCCATTTTCTGAGAGTTGGAAGAAGTTACAAACTAAGAAAGAGAGAGCAATTTGATGCGTTAGATGACTCCTAATTTCAGTAGAAATACTGGGAAAGCCAGATTACTAGATGTTAAGGAAGCTGCTCACAGGGGAAACTGGAAGAAAACGATAATGATTCTTGGAGATGTTAGCAGTGTTAAAGCAAATTCTGTTATACAAGAAATCCAAATGATCCAAGAGAAGATAGTGGAGAAGAAGAAACTGTAAATGCACGGATCTCAGAGGTGGTGAAAGAGGATAATACTAAGACCACCAGCACAGTAATAGTGAGATGGAAAAGAATGAATGTGAGTGCTCAGATCTGATGTCTTGATTTTTCTGGTAAAGAGTAGATAGGTGTAAGGAAAGGGAAATTTCTTTGGGCACTTAAAGAACACAGAAAAATTTAGAATTCCTACTATGAGAAATTTGATAAAGCATCATGGCATGAATAAAAGGATAGCCAATTAATCCCAGATACCCAACTGAGATCACATAGCAGGAATTTGTGACGGGTCCAAACACAATTTCCAGTAATGATCCACTTTCCAGAATGACTTGCAATAGCAAACATGGGGATCACAGGCTTGGAAGAGCCAAGTATGGAGAAAGGGATTTTCACCCTGTAGCTGATCCAGCCTGGGAAACAATGTATTAAAAAAAAACACAGTTGTAACTTCCCTGAAGCAGGTGAATTGTCATGTGTCTCCTTTTTTTTCTACTTTTCCCTCCATGGTGCTGCATGGCTCTGTCTTTTTGTTCTTTACCATAATTTAACTCACGAAGCATTTATTTATTACTCTTCAACTGAGGCTGATTTTTTTAAAGCTTTTTTTTTTTGCTAATTCTGTCAGTCTTGGATATGACAATGTGACTACCAAATATTAAGCTTCCTTTTCATTCTAAAACTAACAGAAGTAATGGATTATGTCGTTGTCAACAGCTGGATTTAAAGATTTCGTTGATTGTGATGATGAAATGGCTTTGAAATAACCATATAAAAAATACTTCATGCACTATTTTAACCCAAATGCTGAGAACAGTGCCTGGTATTCTAATTTAGCAGACACAATAGAATGTGTGTGTTTTCCTAATTTACCCAGAAAAATGCGCTTCTCTTAACATTTGTGTTAGTTGTCAAACTTTATTCATTATTATAGTCACCTATGAGAAAGTTATAATTATTTTTTTACACAATTACTAGTTATTATAATCATGATTAATCAGTACAGCACTTTACTTTTGCAATCATAAGTGTATATTTATATTTCAATTGCCTCATACATACTAATTAAATATCAGGGAATTGAAATAGATTAAATGGATTGTTATTATATGATAACATTGAATGCAAAAGTAAAATTCTTTAATTATTAATAACAAAGCAGATTTGTTATGCGCTAGCACATACAGCAAGCAAGGTGACTTTTTAAAAAATTTAATGACAGAATATGGTACTTACCCATATTTGACAGAGTATTTGAGATATTCAAATTTAGTCTGATTATGTCTCATGTATTTGCTTGGTGTCAGAATGACTTTTGTGAAATGTGTTTACTTAGCAAAATAAATAATTGGCAACTCTATTAAAATTAATCCACGAGACTTGCCCTCATGATCTTCCTAAGTTGTTGTGCTCACTAGATATTTTAACCTGCACAGCCATAGGACCACTGTCACGTACAAGTTCTAGGACATATGGAACACATTCAGTTATTTGGCTCTGTCTGCTTTCTGTAAAACACTACACACCTGGAACCATGTTGCCTGGATTTGAATACTAGCTAAGTCACAGTGTTGAAGTAACCCTTATTTTATTTATTTATGGCCCCAGAAAATAAGAGTAGTGATGCTGGCAATTGTATTGCAGAATATTTTTTATAATTGTTAGTAAAAATTATTTATTGTTATTAATCACCTAGTGTGCCTAACTTATAAATCAAACTTTATCCTAAGTGTGTAAATATAGGGTGCAATTATCCATGATTTTGGCATTTGTTGAGGGTGCTGGATAAGGAGAGACTGCTGTGAGAGTTATGCAGAGACTTACGTCTAGACTGGGATGACCCCCTGCAGTCTTCGATGGCTGAGTAGGCTAAAACCAAGAAAAAGAAAAAACAGTAAGCCAACACAACAAATATTGCATGATTGTCTGAAAGAGGATGAATGTGGCACAAGGACAGTATGCTCAGGGGCAGAAATCTATGCAGATAATTATTTTTAAAAAATTGATCAAGTGTGTATGATGGAGAGTGGCTAAAAGGTATCTAGACACGTGGAAGTTGTGTATGAGTGAGGATGTCAGGAACAAAGGAAGTTGAGTGGCCAACCAAAAACTCTTTCCAGGTGAGGCCCAGACTGATCTCATGTCAGCTGGGTACATGGCAACAAGAACTCTGGTACTCAAAAAGGCTTAGAATGAACTTGAAGGAACAAGTCCAGGAACCTGGCCACCATCCTCTTGGGGTAAGGATTGTTCCATGTTCTTTTTAGCAAAGTTCAGGCATCTCTGCTTAGCTGATTGAGTAACCTGAAACATCCAATGACTTCAAAATAAAAGTTAGGTGATCTTAGGAAGCCAACTGTGTCAAAGAAAATAAATATGGGACAATACCAGTCCAACTGGGGACAAGTGCAGGCGATGCTGTCTAGGTAAGAATGTGAGACTATGTGACCCAAGAGTACTCAGGTCCAAGTTTAAGTTGAATGTAAGTCAAAAGAGCATTTCCAGACCAAGTGACAGAAAGACAATATCAAAAACTGGAATGGAAACTTTGGCTGTTTCAAGACCTGCCAATGACCTTGTGAGATGGAGCTGTAGTGTTCTGAGTTATGCAAAGAATTACAGGTCAGGAAAGGGTTACCAGAAACATGAAACTGGTGGGCACATGACTTTTCACGAGAGAGAGAAAGCTAAGGTTGGCTTAATTGGTTTCAAAATCATGAAGAATATGAATATTCATTGTTTTGCTTCTTCACAGTAGTGAATGGGGAAAATGGGTTGACATATTGCAGCAAGTGATGTGTTAATAACATTTAAGGGAGAATTTCTTGATCTAGGTTTCGGGATGTTAAGATGGTTAGCCCCTCACATAGTTTTGCTTTCTGAAATCCAGGTAGTGACACTCTGACTGTGTCCTCTGACTTCAGCAGTGCTACTCCTTCTCATTTAACTTTAGTCCCATGTGGAGACCCTGCCATGGTCCCAAGGAGGCAACTGTGAGTTGAGTGTCACTTCTCCTTTTGAACTGGGAGGAGCAGCTTCTAAAACTCTGTGCATCTTCTCAAAGCCTCAGAAGCTTTTCTCTGTCTGACCCAAAACACAAGACAGAAGATTGACTGTGGTCTAGTGCAGTATCCAATTTGTCTATTGGGAGAAAAGGGACACTTCTGCCTCTGGGAGTGGCCTACCAGCAATTGCAGTGCATCTGTCTGGGAGTCTTTCTTGCTGTAAGGAGCCCCTCATAGCCCCTAGTGGCCTGACTGGCCACTAGGTTTGAAACTGCCTCACAGAGATCTCGAAGCTCAAAACCTGCAGAACCACAGGTGCAAAGCCTTCCTCAGCAATGAAGTGCTGCCCTGGTTGTATTCTTCTTGGGGAGCAGGTAATACAATGAGACAGATTGTCATTGAGGATTCACAACTTGTCACTGAGAGAGAGCTGTCAAGAGAGGAAGGGTGCACAAACCTACTGTAATGGGTTTGTGTATAGTCAGAAACCACTGAATTTTGTAGGAAAGGGAAACTGGAACATTCCTAATCTACTCACTCTGTTCCTCTTCAGAAAAGAACCCTCCTGCCTCTTATTTTAGGCTCTGTGGTTTTTCCCCCATGAAGAGTCCTAGATTTCTTGAATTTGTTCATTCATGGACACTGCAGATACAGTGATGCATAAAACAGGTAATCTCTCTCTCTCTATGGGTTCACACAAAATGAGGGTAGGCTGACTATAAGCAAATAAGTAACAAAACAGCAGGTTGTGATGGGTAGTTATAAATCGAGGTGGCTGATAGAGTGTCTTAGTTACTTTTCTTATTGAGATAAAATACCTGGCACTCAAAGTTCAAGGGGGAAACGTTTATTCATCTCACAGCTCATAGAGGTTTCTGTCCAAGTCAGGATGGCACATGACAGAGTGGAAACATTTCATGGTGGTGGAATACAGCAAAGGCAATAAGAGACAGCAAGACAAGTCCCTTGCTTTCCCTTATATTATATTCAGTCTACCAGGATCAGGGTGGTGCCAATCCAATCAGTGGACTGAACCAGGGCTCACCCACCCTTAATCCCAGCACCCTTAATCCCAGCATTGCACTATGAATCAATCACAGACTCTACATTCAGCCACCTCCAAAATCTCTATGACTGCATGAGGTGCTGGGGAAACATCTAGGCCCAAACCATAACACAAAGTTGGTTCTTGAATGGGGAGAATAATTTAACCTGAAATGTCAGGGACAGGCTCACTGAAGAGGTGACTGAAGAAGTGAACCATCTCCTTGAAAAACAAAAAAGAGCCAACCAGATGATAATCCAGGGACCAGGCATTCCCACAGTGACTCGCCAATGGAGAGGCCCTAAACTTAGTGTTCTGCAGTAAACAGCAAAAAGGCACATGTGGCTGGGGCTGAGCCAGCAAAGGGCTCAGGGATATAAGATGAGAGTGGAAAGATTGTCAGAGGCCAGATCACTAAGGGTCTGTGGACCAGGGACATGGTGAATTACAAATGGACTAAGAGTGGGATTAGACTTAGGCATCGTAATTTGCCCTCCTCACTTCAAACATGAGGAAAAGGGAGGTGAATTCTGTCACTTGTCAGCCAGTCAGCCAGCTGGGTTATTGCTGTGATGGGAGGTAGGAGGTTTGGTTGTGCAGCCCTGCCAGCTTCCACTACAGAAGAAAAAGTTGGACTCCTGAATGTCCATGAGCATTTAAGTGACTAGTCTTTGGCACATGCCCCATTTATACTGTCTTTCTGACTCATATTCTTCACCTAGAAAATTATGGAGGCAAAGCCAATCTTGTAGATTCTTCTTTTCCATAGAGAGGAATGGTTTGAATATTTGCTTCTGATTAAGAATTAAAATTTTTTTATAGATAACTTTTTTTTAATAACCAAGACCCTCTATTCACCTACCATTCTTTCCATGAAAGTTTTTCATAGAACTACATCTTAAACTTCTTAGGTTTGACCTATATGACTTGAAGAAGACCTGAAGAAAGAACTGTGAATATCATCATATGTCTTTCCAGTGTGGGGAGGGGAGGGGAGTCATATGGGTATCAGGAAAACTTGGGAGTGGTTTGGCCACTTATTCAACCATTGGATAGCATGGTACAGAGACTGGGCACACAGCCGTGTGAATTTGGACAAATGACCTGCATTTTTTCCTCAGACTCTCTGCCAATAAATGAGATACTAATAACTTCCCCATATAGAGAATTAAGCTAATATCTGTAAACATATTTAAAACAATGTTTGTTGCATAATAAACATTATAGAAATGTTTTGAAGATTTTCAAAAAGGCTTATATAAAGTGTAGGGTTATTATTATTATCTTTTTTTAAAAAGACTAATGAATACTCTTATAGAGTAGTTTTGCACTGTCTCACTCCTGATCCTGAGTGTTTAGTTTGACTATTTAAGGCCACAAACTAAATACATTCTTTATGTTCTTGGGTTTGGTCACATTACCACCACAGGACACATGGTATAGCTTCCACGTCCAGGAGGAGTTAACATTCCACTACAAACATTCCACATACAAACATTTGGAATTAGAAAATTGCATAGTAAGTTATGTACACATAGGACATATGTGTGTATATACATCTTGGTTTTTTTGAACAGCATTAACATTGCCTAGGGGAGCAATAGATTTCACATCCTTCTCTGAGTTAAAAAGAAGGACATATGGAAGGAGATTAATTTAGGATTAGCTGAGATCTTTAGTTATGAAAGGAGTTGAGGTTGGCTTGATTTAAGTGCAAATCGATAGTGAGAGACATGTTGGTAAAACGGAGGTTTCTTGTCACTGTTGTGGCCTTCACTCAGGATTTATAGCCCAAAGATCTGCCACCAGCCAAACGCAGTGGCAAGTTATGCCCTCATTCTCTGGCCTATGGCTTGCCCAGATTTCATGTCACTGTCCTTTAGACCTCGTGATTCCTTTCATTAACTGACTGGTGGACCCAGACTTTCTATTTTCTTTCTCTTCTATAACCTCCTCTATTTCTGAAGAAAGATGGAAGACAGGGAAGTCTCATTCCTTCCACTGAGAGGCCACGAATGGACAGGAAGAGTGTTCTTCTGTCTTTGTCTAGGTGGATGAGAGTAGAATAAGGTGGTGGCCTCGATCTGAGGATAGACAGGTCCACAGAAACACTGCTCAGTCTTAATGGTGCATACAGAAGGAGTTGATGTTTCTACAGTGCTTGAAAGGACATGGAGGAGATTTTTTACTTCTGTGGTTCCTACCCTCGACTTTCTACCTCCTTCAGACCCTTTCTGCTCCCTGTGAGAGTCAACAGGACCCAGATTTGACAGAAGTTAGGTGACTGTAAAAGCCTGATATATGAAGAGCCAGCTGAAAGTGAGAATAAGCAAGTATGGCAGGCCACCTAGGGTGTTTTATGATCCAGGACTAATTGTAAAGTACTTTACCTTGAGTCCATATTCCTTGGGCCTGAATTTGCTTCCTCAACTTATCTGACTATAAGAAAAGCTAGGAGCTTAGTTTAATTGTGTATGCAGGAAAAAAGGAAATAGATTTAGTGAACAACTAACCGGCTTCTCCCCCAGACAGTATATAACCCTGGTACTTCAGAAATAGTGACCAACTAAGACACACTGCTTAGCCTATAGCAATTTATTTCTTACCAAACCACACTACCATACCTCTCACGTGTCCTCTGTCTTTAAAGAAAAATACTCACAAATGTTGTCCAAAAAAGAAGAAAGTGACTGGTTCACTTTCTAAAAGGTTGGCATAATGTGAAAGCTCTGGTTGTACACAGTATAAAATACACAGAACAACATTCATCACAAAAACTCAAAGACCCTGATGGCCATCACGGTCATGTTTTTGAAATGGGCCTTTTTGGTTTGCAGAATGATGGCAGGATTAGAAAATGCAAGCTAATTACCGAGGACAATTGGGGCAAAAATTGCCTGACCAACTTTCATGACAGGGATCTTAATCATAAAAAAATATGCTCCATGGTAAAAAGTGGCTGACAGTAGGGGATGACTAGTGGCTATTTCTTCCCTCTGTTCTCTGTTGTTTTTATTGTGGAAAAAGCAATAATCGCGCTTGAATGACTTCTTACACTTAACCTCTTTGGGTCAGTCAAATCTCAAAGAAGATGATAGAAATCATGGCCCGGTTGGAGAAGACTAAAATCTTGAGAAAAGTGGCCAATCAATTGATTGTGGAAAGTATTGGGAAAGCATGAAGAAGGCTTGCCCTTCCAGGTATCCTCTTCACAATGTGTTACTTATAGAAGAAGAGTGCTGAAGAGATAAGAACTCAGGGAGCATCGCAGTGAGGGAGTAGTTCTGGAAAAACCACTGAGCGTGAGACAGGTGCTCAAGTGGAGTGAGTGGTGGATATGAGCCAGCAATCAGGATCTTTTTAAAATTAAGATTTTTAACGGTGACAAGTGAAAACTCGTATTTACGGGGGAAGCAGCACCGCCTATTCAGCACAATCCTAGTCTACTGTAAGTCAGTTCCTCTCACAGGAAGGGCTTGCGGTGTAACGTGCAATAATCCCACAAAGAGGGGCCAGACTTGCCTCCCAAAACGACAGAGAATTTCCACTGTGCCATGAATTCTGTACGAATCTTCAGCGTCACTTTCTCTTCCTTCTTTCAGTCCCTTGCCACTCGGTTGCTTCCTGCGGAGCAGGGGGCCGAGATGAGGGTACTGCATGGTTCACTGCAAACACCTGTCTCTCGGTGCTACCTCCAAGTTTGGTTCAGATGTTTGCACTTCCTCCCCTCCTTACATTTGGCCCTTTGGTCTGTGTCCCCCTGAGTTGACTTTCATCATCCAACTAGAAACAACACCTTCTTCTTGCTACCATTTCTCTGGGAACTGTAGGGAGTCAACCTCAAGCCTCCTGCACTCCCCACGGGGCCAACAGTGCTTCAAAGGAGTGTGTTGGCGGCTGCACCTCACGGCTGGGTTTCCTTTCTGTTTGAACAGCTTCCATTGCTCACCGCTGATCAGTAACTCAATGATTCATTAAACACACAAACAATGAGTGAATCTGTTCCATTAGTGAGGCCACCTGTTGATCTCAGACATTCTCAGCTGAAACCGGCAGACACGAACAAGAGAATGCCGACATCAGGCGAGTGCCCCATATGTATTTGATGGCAAGTTAGAGCAGGAACAGCGGAGTCCAGGCTTTGCTGATGCTTTTATGCTTTTCCTTTCATCTAGGGGCAGGGCTGCAAGACTGTAATATGGGGCACAATCCACTTCTCTGTAATCAGCTGGAAAACTCCAAGACCTTGGTCATTATTGCCTCTTTAGTCTTACAGAAATAGGGCAAGAGCAGATGGGAGCATTCTGTATCCTTTCACTTGCAGGTGCAAAGATAACAGAATTAATCCAGCTCTAAACTAAAACAAACAGCACACACAGAGAAAGAAGAAAGAAAGAGAAAAAGAAAAAGAGAAAAGAAGGAAAGGTAGAGAGAGAAGAAGGAGGAGGGGGAGGTGGAGGAGAGAAGGGAAGGGAGGAGAGGAGAAGAGAAGGGAAGGGAAGGGAAGGGAAGGGAAGGGAAGGACAGAAAACTGTCAGAGAAATTCCATCAACTGCAGTGACATGTTCTCTGCCCTGATTGTAGCACAATTATTTTGCTATGTTGCTTCTTGTTAAGCTGCACTGGGGAAGGGGAAAAGGAAGGGGAAAGGGGGTGATGATGATCAAGATGTGAAATGTGTATGTACCAGCCCCCCAAGATGAATGTAATTATTATTATGTATTGCAGACCTAAACAAATAATTTAAATAGAAAATAAATAAAATGTGTTGAACTCTCAAAAAAAAAAAAACTGGTCTATTAGTGTTTTTAACCTTTTTATAAATCAAGTCTGACAGTCATATAAAGCTGACTGCATGAAGATTCTGTTGAGATATTACAGTCAGGGAAAGCTAAAATTTTGTTCCAAAAGTAGCATTTTCCTCTTCTGTTCTGTATAATTTCTCTTTCATAAAGGAAAACTTTCATGAAGTGAACTGTGTTCATTTGGATCCTGAAAGCTGTACGGTACTGGGAGTAATGGGACACACGATCATTTCTCAAAGGAATATTAAATTTTCTCATGAGGGTAATACATGGCCATTAGGGGTTCTACTGCACACTTCGTCTTTATTAGGCTTAGATTTCTCTACACTGACACTTGCATTAAAACATTTGGTATCATAATTCAGTTTTATGCCTATTATAGATTTATTCTGTATCAGTGAAAGAAAAATTTGTAGTTCACTGGTTCTTATAAAAAAAAAGAAAGAAAGATGAAGAGGTTAAAAATAAAAGATTCTTCAAGGAAAATTACAGTTCCTATAGTCTATCTGTAAAATTCATTTAAAAAATGAGTTTTAAATTCCCTGGCCTATTTCAGAGATCACCGTTGCCAGTGGTTAGTTTACTTTCATTTTTGTGGCACTGGAAATGACAGAATGCCAGGTGGGGAATTCAGTTTTTGCCATTTTCACAAATACTGTTTTGATCATAGAGGATGCGCCCTGAGCTACACACATTAGGGGTGAATAAGGTAAACAGCGTGAGGCAGGCAGACCCTGCTGCTTGGATTCTCTAGCCAGGTGTGAGAGGATCTCCCTCGCCCAACACATAAAGGGCCACATGCAATTTCAAAGGCATCTCTGCAGCCCTGGTCTTTTGACAACCACTACTCCGATTTGATTGCCAAATGCAGGTGTTTGTACGGCCGCCAGCTTTGTAATCAAAAGAATCCTCAGATTCTTTTGTGTACACGTACACATATCTATAAAAGAATGGCAGGAGAAGTGACTTTCTGAAAAAAGACTAAGAAGGAAACAGCCATGTAAAATGAATGGTTAGCTGGGAGGCCATCCGCTACCGGCTCATGTGATAGACTCAGAGCTTCCCGCAGCGACGCTGGTGCTCTGTACCCGCCCTGTCCAGTATAGCAGCCACTCATCACCTGTGGCTACCGACCATTTGCACTGCAACTGGTATGGCTGGGAAAAGTGCATTTTTATCTTGGGTACTAGAAATTTAGACATATGTATTTAGGGATCTTTTTTGCTCTATACCGCCTAATACCTGGGTTGGTTTCCTAGTGTCATCGTAAGTGCTTCAAAAAAGTTTGTCATAAGAAAAATAAAAATACAGCCATGTTCCATCTCCTTTAAAACTCCTAGGTGTTTCCCCTTGCTCATGGGCTCCAGCTCCTCATGGGCGCCTGCCTCTGTTCTCTGCTACAGTGGATCCAATTTGTTTCTCCACATTTGACTGCCCTCGGCCTTCCCTACTCTGTGTAGTGTGTGCAGTCTCCTCTAACTGGAATGCTCTTTCCCACATGTCCATCTCAGTGGACCTCTGCCCATCTTCCTCCTAGGAAAGACTTTCTTTGGGAAGTCTTCCCGATTACCTCACATGGATGAGAGTTCATGCTCTCTTCTGTTGTTTTCCAGAGTGGTATAGTGTAAATGTCAGGTCATAGGGCCAATCCTCAGGTCTGTGTGCAAATGTTTATGAGAAAATTCAACGGGGAATTAACGGGTAGAAGGAAAATCATAGGTGGAAGCCAGAGAAGTGTGCAGTCGCTGGCAAAGTTTTGCACAGGTTTGTAGGCAGGCTTATTACCTCTATAAATCAAGCCTCACAACTGTCCTGCCCTGAGACAAAGGAAGTAGACGGTTCATATTCGCACATCCAGTGGGCATTAGGGAAGGGATGCCCCAGGTGATTGGCAGGAGGCATTTTGATCTCACCACTGCTATGGGCAAACACTAGTTCTCCGGGAAAGAGTGCAGGCCTGGCTGTGGGAGGGGAAGCCAAGTGTGGAGAAGGACACAAAGGAGTAGAGGTGGGTGGAGTACACAACACAGAAGTGGTGAAGAAGAATCCTACAGGGTCTGGGCAGGATATGGGCACAAGCCATTTGACATTATCCACCCATGGGAAAGTGTTGGAATCAGATATTTATGGGTTGCAAACCCATATCTACCTTTTCTTGGAAAAGCGACTTAACTGTATTCAGCTTTCGAGTTTTCTCCTCTGTGAAATTTAGAAAATAATTGCACTGACCTCTCTGGCTAAAGGTGAAGACTAAATAGATTACTGTGTATGAAGTATTTAGCATTGTATGTGGTGCATAATAAAAAAATTAAATGCATTATTATTACCTTTACATGGCATTTTATTGCAATTGCACAGCTGAGTTTTTCACTGACCTTGAGATTTCCCAGGCCAGCCAGGAAGCCACTCTTTCACTAGTGCCTAAGCCTATACCTGACCCAGAGTAGAGATTCAACCAATATACTTTTTTGGCTTTTAAAGCAGTGTGATTAAACAGAGGGGGCTGGGGGAAATGGGTATTATGAGACAAAGAATTTCAAAATGGTCCCTCAAAGATGCTTCATTGTAACTCCAGAAGCTGTAAATATGTTGACATATTACTCCTGTGGTTATGTGATATTATACGGCACGATTTGTTTTAAGAAAGGAAGATGGGCTTGATGCAAATACATGGGCCCTTAGAAACAAAGAGCTTTCTGGAGTAAGAGCAGAAAGCAAGTCAGAGTCACAGTTCGTGAGGGTTTGGCATGAGGGACCATAAGCTGGCTGGGATGTGAGAAGCTTAGTGTGCTGTCTCTCGTTTGTAGGTGGAGGAGGCCACGTGTAACGGAAGGTAGATGGCTTTGGAGAGCTGAGAGGCCCCTGCCTGGTAGACAGCAAAGAAATTGGGACCTAAGTCCCAATACCAGGAGGGAATGCATTCTATGGACAGTCTGATTGCATAGATTCATCTCACCCCTTGATTTCAGCCCAGGAAGGCCCTGAACACAGAACACAGTTGCACTCAATTGACCTTCAGAAGTGACAGATAAACAAGTAGTGTCCCCTACGATAGTAAGTTGGTGTTGATTTGCTGCACAGCAGTAGAACACCAGTATTGGTGCTTACAGTATTGTGGGAAAGCCTGCAATCAAGAAAGGAAGGTGGGAAACTCCTAGCTTCAGGCCATACCACAGAGGCTGCCACCTGAGACCAGGAGGATGCAGAAAATGACAGTTGGCCCAGAGTCCTGCAGACGGTACCTAGTGGGGAAGTGTGTATACCAGCCAACTGCGACATTGGTTACATCTGTGAAAGGTCACAGTCACCACCACCACCAGCACCACTGACAGAGGAAGAGCTACCTTTTGCTCCCTTGCATATTAAAAATATCCCACAAATGAATCTTATCATCCAACAGAACTCATATCCAGAAGCTTGACAGGAAGCATGTCTGGGATATGTAGTTTCTAGGCTTCCAGTGCCCAAAATAAAAAGGTATGAAGAGAAGGAGCTTGAGATAAAGTTGATTGATGAAGAGTTATCTGAATATGGAGAGCTCTTCAGACCTTCAAGGGGCCCTTATGTCAGTCTTCTCATGGGAGTTATTTTCACTTTACAGGTTGGAGAACTGAGATCTGGTTGGGTAAGGCATCTTGCTTAAAGGCTCATCAACAATATGTAGCAAAATTTAGATTATTAGTACCTAGGTTTGTCTCACCCCAGGCTGACATTTTTCAGCCTCAGCAGCTTATGCCAACCTTAAGATGAGGGATGCGTCACTGACTGGTAGGTGGCTTGTGTACACTCAACTGAAAAGGCCATGGAAGCTGCAGTGAATTAACTTTATTTTTTTAAAGTTTTCCTTAGGTTCCAGGTAAAGAGCTGCTGTTAGACTCTGGTTGGAGCCCTGTCTGGCTTCATCCTCTCCTCCTTTTCTCTCATCCAAGCCTTCTCCTTCCCACGTTCCCTGACTTTGGCCACAGATCTTGCAAGCATGTGCTCTGATTCCTGGGTGGATTGTGGTGCAGTGTCCTACCCTTGTTCACTGGGAAGCCCCTGCTGTTCTTTTATCCTGGGAGCACAGAGGACCAGTTCTCTCCTGTGCTCAGACTGAACTTGCCTCTCCCCAGGAGGGGGGCAGCATGCACTGCTAAAGAGAGTCAGGCAACATTTCTTGCAGACAGCTCTATCTTCCCTGCATACCAATCCCCTTACAAACAGATTGGCCAAAGGCTCAACAATCTGCCCTTCTCTCCTCTGTTACTGACCATTTAAAATCTGCTCCCTTTAAGAACTTAATTCTGGGAGAAGATTCTGTCATCCAAGCTCACGACAGGTGGCATGTTATTTCGCTCAATAAAGGCGCAAGGAAACTCAGAGGCAGAGGCCTGGATAACATTCAACAGGAAAGTAGGAAAGAGACTGAGGTTCTGTGGGATCTTCCCGTGACTGTGGGCTCAAGGCCTGCAGGCTGATCTTTGTAGATCTGCTAGTGACGGGGCGCTCTGGGTTCCCTTTTCTTTCCTGATTGGCAGCCCCTGTTTCCCCAGGACTTGGCCTTAGTGGTGAGGAATTCATTCTTACATTTCTGGAGGGGGAGAAAGAATGCTTCAGCTATCTTTACTATGCCTTGAAAGTCATAAATTTTTTTAACAAAACATATGCTCAGGGTTTAATATAGCTGAACTCAAATAAAATCAGCATCTGTATGTGGGACGAGACGTGGACCATCCACCTATATAGAAATCGAGGGTCAGCCAGGCTTCATTACATGGGGATTCTGTGGCAAAACCATCAGGGGCCATCTGTGAAAGCATCTGCTGCTTCTGCTCCTTTCAAATTCTACTCCAACATACTTTAAATTGAAAACCCAACTTAAACTTAACTAGAGAAGAAAAACAGATATAAAGGAAACCTGTACACGTAATTTTTTTTTTTTTTTTGTCAAAAAGCCCTAAGACCAGACTTTCCTGAAGTCATATAGTTTGTGATCATTTGTTGACACAGGTTGAGCAGTGGGTGATCTATTGGTGGCCTTTTTTTCCTTTGACTTCTTGAGGGAAGGATCATCTGTCCTTTCTTGTCATCACGCCAGCCGCACTTCCTGTGTGAGGACCCACAGAGATTTCTGGTGGGAATCTGACTTCCTGGAGTTTGAGGCTTGGCTGATACTAAGCCTGAGGCAACTCCTTCCCCACCCCAGGTCCAGCAGTTGAGCCTCTCCTGCACAGGGTGAGCCTCTCCTGCACCCTGGAGCCCACAGCAGTTTGCAGGGTGATTCCGAAGATCTTTCTGAAATGCATAGAGAGGGATGAAGGAGGGGATGGACCCGCTAGATACCAGGGAATACACTGGTGAGTCAGGTAGGTGCATTCTCTGCTTTAACGGAGTGTAGAATCCAATGGAGGAAAGTACAGAGGTCCAAGCCATCATAGTCAGAGAGAAAATTGCTGGGATTGAGAGAAGGATGCCACAGGTGCACAAAGATGGGTTAAGTAAAGGACTTAGCAGGAGCACCTCCTAGAAGCAATGGTGATCAGCCCTAAAACTGTTAATGATAATGCTTTGGTCTCTGTGATGAGATGTCAGAAATTGATGAGTAGGGAACAGAGGTGTGTCCTGTTAGGTAAATGTGGCCAGGGAGTATCTCCATTAAGTCTACTTGGATGGCGTACAGCAGTGTCATTGTCACACTAGTGGACTCTGCAGCTGCACTTTGATGGCCTTTGATTCTCCCTCATTCAGTCAGTCAAAGGGCCAGGGCTCTTCCTTCATTATTTCCTATCTCTCTTAAACAACAGCTGTGTAATTCGGTGTCTGTTGGTCAAGAACTGTTTAATGGTGGATTGGAATCCCTAGTGGCTTGTGTGCTAAGGAGAGTGGGAAATACTTTTCCCTCTACACAGTTATGGCACTTGCCTCCTAACATCTAAGCATCCAGCCCTCAGGTCATGATGAAAAAGAAGACACCAGGATCATCCTGTCAAACTGTCAGATTTGGGGCTGAATGAAATATCCATTGGGGATCTCCAAGAAGCCAGACAAAACTCATCTTTACTTTCAACTAGAGAGAATTTGAACTGATGTCTCCAGCTTTGAAAGTCCAAGATATTAATTCATTGTGACATCTGGTCCTTCTCTTTGATATTTTAAAAACAGTCTAGAAACAGAATTGTAAATCCATGCTCCAAAAGAGCTACCTCAGTTTCTGGGAAAGAGTACAATTCTGAGTTTATCTTGTTTATCCAAGTAGTCTCTGGTCATTTGTGTAACATATTTCATTCACTGGATATTCAATCTCTGGCACAAGATTTTGATTTTGTTTTAATCATTCATGAAAGAAAAACCTGTCTTGCTATTTTCAAGGATCGTGGTGCCACTAGCAGCTGGCTGCTGGTTTCTGGCCTTTGTTGTAGCCATAGGAGAATGTGGCTCTCAAAATCCTGGAAGTTTGGAATCAGAAAGAAAATGTAGGGGTCTGTGGCAAAAACCATAGCAGTGCTCATATTTTTTGTCACAATGAATCCACTCCCAAGGATGTCACAGTAATGTCACCCAAACATACACTGGTAGAGATGTTTCCTCTAGTATTCTTTTTTGTAAAGGTAAAAAAAGAGAACTAATCAAAATATCTAACATTATGAATCTCATTTTAAAAATTGGACACATTAATTTAAAGGAATATTATGCAGCTCTAAAATAATTATGTACTATGTACATGCAAAAAGTACAAATAGATAAATGTTTATTGAATTCTTATCATGTGCCAATGCTGTGATACAATACAGGAATATGTGGATTGAATAACAACGTATTTGTCATGTTAGGCATGTAAAACACTCATCCTTATTGAAGAAAATTTGTAGAAACACTGTTACTTGACAGGAATATGGATAATTCTGTTTCATCTAAAATGTTCCATTGTCCTAAGTGTCAATGCGTGTAAAAATTATTAAGAGTATGGAAGAAGGTGCTGCTACATTTGAGAAATATTCCTAAGAGTTGTTAAGTGTAAGAGTGACCATTCATTCATTCTTAGTTCATCTTACTTTTACAGAGTAATTGCTGTGTCTCAAAGCAAACAGTGGTTAAAACAGAAATACAATGCTTTAAAATTTTAGTCAGATCTGTTTTACTTAATAAATGTTTGAATTAAAACGTTCACCTTTGCAATAACCTCTGCTAATTTCCTTCTTTCCAATCTCCTCTTTCTTCTCCATCCACAAACATTATAAAAGTAGCATTTAAGTCACAGAGACGGTACCTTGCTGAGGTTACACCACCTGCTTTGCAGCAAACTTGACATTAAAATCCAACATTTTTGTTTCTTTCCTACCTCATGCTACTTCTCCCCAATAATCCCCACATCTCTTTTAAATATAAATCACTAGAATAATAATGATAACAAGGATAAGTTTTAAGTAGAACCACAATTAATGATACTGGATGGCAGAAGAGAATTATTGACATGAGCATTTCTAAAGCTGTTTGCACACAAGCACCACACAAAGAACTTTTCCAAATGCAGATTTTGATCTGTGGAGTGAGACTTGAGGTTCTACTTTTCTCACAAAGTCCCTTTACTTGAGTTGTAAGAATCTAAAGGATGGAAGCTGTCTGAATACAGAAGAAATAAGAATTTAACTTTTAGCCAGTGATCTTTTTAGTTTTGTCACTGAGGAATAGCAATGTCAGTATTTTATGAAGTGCAAATAGTCTTCACTGAATGATCATGCGTTTTCTTTTCCCTCCCAGCACTTACTGCAGAGCAGGGTCTCCCACTAGATGTGGCCATGAACGACAGGAAAACGTCGTAGAGCATACCACGCAGACAGCAGACACAGACTTGCACCTGCCTCCCAGGATCTTCCTTTGACCCCCTATGGCATGTGGTCTTCATTCTGTTCCCTGTCACCAAGTGGTCCCAGGCAGGATATTTGGAGTTGAGACCGAACTTGGGCTGGAAGCTTAACTAAGCTCTCCAGGCTAGGGGCCAGTTACCTCATTTGTTTGAGTTTTCATTTCTTTGTCTATAAATGTGAATAATTACAGTATTGAACTCATTGTGTAATTGTGTCAATTAAATGGAGTAATGTGCATAAATCGCTTAGCTCAGTGTCTGGCATGAAGTTAGCATTCGATATATATATATATATATATATATATTTATTATTATTATATCTAGTTGAACCTGAATCTCATAAATGCTTGATCTAAAAGAGTTCACAGTTCAGTGACTAAAGTTGACAGGAAATTAGATATTTATGTTTATTTTAAATTTAACATTTAATTAGGCATACTGTAGATATAAGTAAATCTAAATATAAGAACAAATAAATAATAATAAATGAATGATTATTATTAATAATTAAGCATGTATGTCTATTTTATATTCACATTTCTATACACATAAATATATTTAAATATTTAATTTATTTGGCTAATTAATATAATTCCCTAATGACTATAAGTGCATAGACAAAATATAAATTAGACAACTAAATAATAATATACTTCTATAAAAAAGTGCCTAAGGATAAATAGATATAACAAAAATGTAATATAATTTAAACAATTTAAATGTATATGATATGTTAAATTAATTTAAATAAGTATGTTGTTTTATGTATGTTATATACACATCTGCACTATGTACGTAAGTGTGTATGTATGTGAATGTGACAGTTGCTTATGCACACTGTGGGAACCCAGAATATGGCCTCACTAACTCTCTGGGATGGTGAGAGAAGATTTTTGAGCCAAGTCTTGAAGGACTGGATTGGGATTGGAGAAACAAGATTTCAGGATGAGGGTTTGGAGCATGAGAGGCAATAGGCAGAAAAAGAGTAGTAATAATTGGTGCTAGACGGTAAAGAGTCCGCATATCATGACCTTCATCTGTGGGCTGAGAAGGGTGTGGGGGAGTGGCTTAAGCAGACCAGGACTGTGATTAAATTGTGTGCATGTATGCAAGGAATTCTCTAGGGTGGTTAACTAGGTTAGAAATCCTTTTGTCTGCTTTCTGCTTCCTTCAGGAGTCTACACTGTTTTCCAAGCACCATCAAATCCAGCAACAGTCTTTTTTTTTTTTTTTTTTGGTACCAAGGATTGAACACAATCTCATGCTTGCCAGGCAGGTGCTTATGCCACTGAGCTAAATCCCAGCCCCTCTGTAACAGTCTTTACTTCTCAGTCATTGAAAGTGTTAGAAGAGACAGTTGTTATATACTAGGGTATTTCTAACAAGTGCCTCTCTGGGTACTAAGATTTCACATTCAATGATGAGGTTTGTGGCAATTTCCTTAAGGAGAAAAAAAGATGGATTGTCGATGCAATAAATGTATGAAAGGAGGAAAAATCAAAGATATAAAAGAAGAGATGAATGCACAGAAATGTCTTCACTGAGTTCATAGGAACCTGGTATCCTTCGATGTCTTTCCCCTGAACGTGTCTTTGGAAAGACTAAACTTAATGCAGCAGGAGCATCTATGGTTAAGTGGCAGATCAAGACTGAAGATAAAATACTGGGATGATGGAGGAAATTTTTTATTTTCCACCTTCATCACTGGCTGACTCAGGCAACTGGAGATTCTCAACATAGTCTCTCATGCCATTTCCAAAGGAATTCAGCTTATAGGCTGTTGACCGTCAGATGCACAGATCTTTATTGGCCTTTGTTACAGCAATAGCATCTTGAATTCTTGTTCCATAACATATCTTGCAAAAACTAAACCGATAATTACATTTACTGCTCCTTTCATCTAAGGACCTTAATCCTCATGACATTAATTAATAAAGATTCCCAACACCCTGGGAGGTAAATAAATATTACTGTGCTGTTTTATGGATGGGGAAGGTGATTAACAAGGAGATTAAGCAATTTGCCCATAAGAAAATTAGTGTGTAGATATCACAGATAGAGGAGTCAAATTTCTACCCCCTGGAACGGGCACCACAATTGCCAAACCAAGATAAAAGCCTTTGCTCATTCCTTTGAAATGATTGTGAGAAAACAAATCATGGCTTTTCACTCCTAAGTTACCCAAGAATCTAGAGAGCATCCAAAATAAAAAGTATTTTTTCAAAAAGGGAAAGCATTTTATTTACCTGTATAACCTCTCTTCATCATTTAATGGAACTTCACGATCTAGTGTTTTGCCCCTTAGCCAACTTATAACTGCCTCATACTCTTTTCAAAAAAAGCAAGGATTGTTACTATGTAGAATATTTTCTGAATTCTAAATCTATCCTGTGTTTAGGTTCCTGTCTTATGAGATGCTCCTAATTCAGTACTTCACTGATGAGTACTTTTAGATGAGAACAATTTCCTAACAGTTGCTAGGTTTTAGGGCTTTTATGTATTTTTTGCTAGTAATACCAATTTTATTTCATAGAGTATTTATTATGTAACACACACCTTGCATAAGGCTCATAATTCTCATTTATTATTTTTCCTGTGAATGTGCCCTGACTTGGTAAATGAGAAATTTGAAGATTAAATAGATAAAAGGAACTTTCTCAGTAGGAATAGCATAGTTGGGAAGTGATAGTGCCTGAAAATTGCCCCAAGATTGTTTGACCCCAGAGCTCAACTACTATTCTGAATGTTGTACTCTAGGCACAAAACATGGCTTATTAGAATTCCTTCCTGGAATAATAGAAGTTGACATCTTCGTCTGCTTCTGTAATTAATCCTCCACTGAAATGAGGTTAAAATCACCGACATCGTTTTTAACCTGCTCAACATGGCAATGATTTGTCAGATGACTCTCACTTTAGGTCCAGACACAGATTTTGTAAAAGGGCTGGAATTAACTACGGCAAAGCACCAAGCTTTAGAATGTTTCTCTGGTCCCTGGAGTTCTCATTTTTCTTCACAGAATGAATTATTCTGCTGTTACCTGGTGTCTTCTATCTTCCCAACTACACTTAGCGTCTCTCCTAGGATGCACACTTGATGGTACTGTCAAAAGTTCGGTTGTTTCAAAGTCTCTTTCTGTCTGATATTCAAGTGTAGCTTCCTTTCCTTTTTTTGATTTGTTTATAAAATGTTGGCAAGATCTGAAGTTCCATTCTCTCCTGATTGTGATGACATTCCAACTCTATTACTCTTCCCCTCTTTGGTTCCATGAGGAACTTTTCTAAGGGTTGTTTGTTTTGCTGAAGGACTGGTAAATGATGTGTTTCAGAAGTGACATTTTGACTTGCAGAGGCCAGGCAATCTGGACAAGGAGAGAATTTCTATAAATCCCACATGTTTTTCTGTATTTCAATGCTGTCATCCTAAATGCAGCATCTGTAGCATTAAACTGCCAAAGAGGGTCATATTTTTATTTTTACCAATAATTCTAGGCGACTGACTATTGCCTAGATCCAACCACTTGGATTATTTACTGACTTTTCTATTAAACTGAGCCATTCTTTCTGAACACCAAAGGTTTGATGTAGTATAAAATATCTCTTTGGCACTGCCAGATAAAAATGTATACACATGCTACTCCAGAGAACAGTCTCCTAGAAGAACAAGATGGAAATTTAATGGCAGCTTTAATTTTAACTTAAGACACAATATTACACCAGCAAAAAAGAATTCACCACCAGCTGCATGTCTGAGAAACCAAGGGACTGATTAAATCTGTCACATGGACAACATCTAATTCTTTAAGTAGTAGATAGGTGTACACTACAGCTTTCAGTAAGTCTGTTACCAGATGAGCCAACTTCAAAGATAGTGGTGGGTGGTGCAGGCCAGAGTGGGAGGTGGAGAAGCATCGAAAGCTTCAAAGAAAATTGAAGTTAGTTTTTTTTTTTTAAATCACTGAACAGAAAGATATTTTGAGGTATGTTGACACTGAGCTAATACTTATTTTCAGTTTTTGTGACATTAGTATGCAAAGACAGGCTAAATAATGCAAATCAATTGCATTTGCATTTTAAACAGAAGACTATTTCAAATGAAAATAGGAGACACCCTGTCTACAAGGATATTTAGTCAATTGCTTGATACATGGAGCTGCAAAGGGGATTGAGTATTATCCAAGAGACGCAGATGGGATGACTTAGGCACAAACAACTTTTATTTTGTTACTTCTGTGCAAACTCTTGGCTATACCTTCCTCTATAAAAACTGCATTTTTGATGTTCATATGAAAGCCTTAAATATGTATCAAGAAATCATGTATAAAGCAGTTTCTTGGCTAATATCTAGAGTTATTCATCTTTAATATATTACAGACTTGTATTCTTTACAGACTTGTAGTTTAGGAGCTAAATGTTGACAGTTTGTAGTTACAGAATTTTTATTTAAGATTTCTGTTAAAATAACATTTCCCCCCTGATTTGAAGCAGCAATTTCTACAAGTAGTCCTTTTCTTTTTCTACTCATTGTTTTTTTTTCTGCACACATATTGTGAATGTACCAGGTAAGAGAGTTGTCCTCAAGTACTTTAAATACTATGGAACTTGTATGCTTGAGATATTTTTTAAACATTTTCCTTTGTCTGCCAAACACCCACTCAATATGTGTGTCTTCTAAGGGCTACCAAGAAGAACTGAGCCAAGTCAGTGGGCCACCTCCAGGAAGGTATAGAATTTCATGATGTGCATCTTTGTACATTAGCCTCACTCCTGCTTTGATTTTATTTTCCTACTCCGTTTCCTTTGTAAATTTAAAAATATATATTAAAATTTCAAATCTTAAATAGTTTTCTTTTAGCGCACTATGTAAAATCTTTCCCCAATGGAATAGGGAAGAAATAAATGAAATTTAGAAATGAATGTTCTGACACCTCTAATTAACTCATGTTTTAAATACCAAAGCTTTAACTCTGCGTTTTTGCATGGGCAATGTAGAGTTGTCTGGGTTCTTTAAAGGTTAAAGTGGAATTGGAAATATTTTAAATAATTATCTCATCCAGGTCATAATGAGGATAATTATTTTTGTGTATCTGTATCCCCCTAGGATATGCAATAATTATATCAGCTCTTTGCCAAGTAGTATTTAAATATTGTTATTAGTTGAAACAAAATGCGAACCTTTGTCTCGTCTCATCTGACATATCCAAAAGTAAAGAAAGATTCAAGAGAAGGTAACACCCAGACTCACACTTACTATGGGATTCTAAATAATGCCCTAAATGACTCTTTTGGAGCTCAGTTACATGCAGGTGGTAGGAGGATTTATACTGCGAATGCTTAAAATACTTTCTCCACCGAGAGCAGATTATGAGGTCCTAGTGAGCCCGAGTGTTTGGTGCCAATACTAACCATTAGCTTTTGGCTCTGAGCCACGACTGTCTACTCTGCAGTGGATTCTGCCACCAAGGGGAAGGTCATTAAGGGCTGTTCTTTACTCTCGTTAGTATGTTCCAACGTAATTAACAGAAGTTGTTCACCAGATGGTTTCCTTCCTGTCAGCAAGTACCTCCAGCTTAATGGGCTATGCAGGATTCTTTACTTTAAGTGGGTGAGGCGGGAAGCAAATTTAAAATATATCATCTTTGATCCTCCCACTTCTAATTAGTTCTAAAGGTTTTAGATAATAATGTAAAGGGGGCAGGGAAATGAAATTATTCTACAAATCAAAGGCAGAAGGCCAATAGGAGTTTTTACACATACCAGGGGGTGTTTCCTCACCCAGGGCAGAGCAAAGTCCAAAAATGATTATCAGTCTACCATTAGAGTTTGGGAGCTGAAATAGATTTCAAATCCTATAATAAAATTCAGTAAGAGCTTACTGAGTTCCCGTGCATTTCAGAAATTGTACTGGGTGCCAGTGGGGAGAGGTCACCCCTCTTGTCCTTGGGGTTGGAGAGTTTCAGGGGATTCTGACACGTAATCAGGCTGTATACAGGAAAGTCTTATAAGTGCTGTACCAAACTCTGTTACTCCTGAACCTCAGCACCTTTCCTCTTTCTTGAGAATAAACCTTGGTTTTGGCCTCTCTTGCACACGGCGTTGGGTGCCTGCAGGTCTGCTCTGAACCCATCTCAGCTCTCCCACAACCCTTGCCAGTATTTGGCTTAATAGTTGGACATGTGCGCCACATTTTGCCAATAAATCAGCAGGGAAGATTGGGCTATTGTAAGAAAGGCTTTCTTGTACCTAAGAAGGCACTAGGTTATGTGGCCCCAACCCAGTCATCCAGTGTTACCATTGTAATACTGGGAATCCTCCAGCTAAATGGTAGAAAGCAATATAGAAAAAATTCAAGAGGTTTCTCTACAAACTAATTGCACTTAGGAAATTATTTTTATAAGAAAAATAATTAAAAGACCTCACTTACATTCATTATCTCAGTGATTACCACAACAAACTTTCAAATCTTGAGACAGAAGTTATTTTTTTGGACACATGGGGAAGCTGAGATTCAGAGAGACAAATGTAACAAGCCTGGTCAAAGCCGGTAGGTTCTGAAATCGAAAGCTGTTTTGACCATATCTTCTTGTTTCTTCCTTAAGGAGTCAAAGCAAAAAAATTAATTGTACAGACCAGGAATGCAGTGTAATCACAAAACTCTTTCTGTTTTCCCTGAGAAATACTAACTCTACTTGTTTTTGAGATTTTTTTTTTTTTGTCCTGGAATGTTAAATTCAGTTGCTTTTCCTCCACACAGGAAGAAATATGTGAAGTCAAGTAAGGTGAAAGGCTTCCAAATGGGACAAAATATCATTAAAAATCTGCCTAGGCTACTAATGATTTGCTATTATCTTAAAAGATGTTTAAGGAACAAGATGAAATGGCCTGGTATCATGGATTTCCCACGATTCTCCCATCTAGAAAGGGCTTCAACAGTGATGCACTGGATCTGAATTTTCTATCCAATGCTGGCCGGGGTAAGCACGGGCTTACTCTCATGTGTGATAGTTCAGTTTTGAAGACGGTTTCACTCATTCAACACAGCTGTAAAGAGTCCTGCCTGTGTCTGCCAATGATAGAAAGCCTGACTTTGAGGGGGAGGCTCATCCAACAGGCTCTCCTTTTTGCTGGAGTGACTCAGTTCTGCCTGTAACTGGTGGCCCCATACTTTAGGCTTACTTTGTCATTGAATCCTGTCCATTGGAAACAGAATTCATTTCTTGCAGTGTTTAAGTGAAGTCCAAAAGTGAATTCCATTGGTCTGCCTATATTGCTGTGGAATTTTGTTTCTTGGTTGGAAATCTGAACTCTCTTGTAGCAGTATGATATGGCCTCATGGTGGGCAGTGTGACCCCTTCTTCTTGGTTGTGGGCTCAACTATGAGACTTGTTTGTGAATAAGGTACTAGTAAATGCAATACAAAAAGAATCTCGATGGATATAGTTGAGATTGCTATCTTGCAATCCCTTCATTCTAAAAAGAACATGTCTTGCATAAAATATTGTACAAGAAAGATGAAAGACACATGGAACACCCCTGGGCATTATTCTTGGCTTGGAGTTGATGCCATCCAAGCCAAACTTTATTAGTCAAATATCAGCCACCTGCAGAATTGTGAGCAAGAATTAAAAGCTTGTTGCTATAAGCCACTGAGTTTTGGAATAATTTGCTACATGACATCATAATGATGACTGACTAATACAGTTGCTAACCCAGTCTGCCTATTTCTCTACCAGCCACAAAGGCAGGAAGTTGACATGTGATTAGCTAAGCCTAGATTGTGAATTTTGCTGCTAAAACCCAGTGGTGGAATCTGGTTTGCCCTTAGAATAAAGGCTGAAGGGTAAAGAAATAAGAACGCTGTTACCAGAAGAAAAGTTCCGATGAGCAGAAAGTGACAGATGTTTGCTACACCTACCACCACCAAAACCCACACTCAGAGTCAGTGATGAGCAAAGTGGTGCATGCCTGCAATTTCAGCACTCTGAGGGACTGAGACAGGAGGATCACAGGTTTGAGACCAACCCAGACAATGCAGTGACTTAGTGAGACCATGTCTCAAAAAAATGAAAAATGGGCTGGTGATGTAGCTCAGTCAGAAGGTCGTGAATTCAAACCCCAATATTGAGAATAAAAACAGTGTTGCAGAAATTTTAACAAAGAAAAAGCTGGTATCTGTTGGCAAGGCAGATGTGGGGAAGATGGTAGATGAATTAGGGTCAGTAAAAGAAGACAGAAGAGATGACAATTATTTCAATTATCATAAGTGCTGATGTACTGAAGACAGATTGCACCTAGACTGTATTTCTCCAAGGACAAATTATTCTGACATGCAGAGATGTGTTGTAGGACAAAGAATATGGGCTTTGGGAATAGGAAGACAGAATCTAATTCAAATTGTTAGTGATATGTCCTTACTAATAACATGCTTTCCTATCCACCACTGCTTCATCTGTAAAGGCCATCTAAATAGATACGCCGGAGAGCTTCAAAAATAATGCATGTAAAGACTGGTGTTTTGTAGATGCTTAGTAAATGTTAGCTATTTTAATACTGGTGATATCATTAATATGAGAACTATCATGAGCCCCAGTGTGTGGAGTCTATATGGAAGCCAATTTCATCTAAGTATAAAGAAGAATACTTACATTGTCCAGAAATAGAATGGACTTCTGAATGTTCTTGTTTGTCTCCTATCCTGTGGGCAGTTCCAGCAGATGGTGGACACGGGAAAGGTAGTGGAGAGGACTTTTTAGGATCACTGAGAAACTACATTATCTAGATTTCTGGGCTATACTATAACTTCGAGATCCTAAGATTCACTGAACTATGAGCCAGCTTTAACTTAACGCTTGCCTTCAAATGAATAGAAACTGAAAGACATTAAAGATAAGGACACCAAACATCTAGATATGCTTGCAATAATCTTGGTTTACACTTCTTCTGGTACAATCGTGAAAGCATCCATTTTTCACTTGATGGTGTCCCATATGAAGATAACCTCATATGGTCATCTTCATTACAAACAATCCAGCAGAAAGAAGCCAAACATATCCTTGTTCTTTTTAAACTAAGTTATCTGCTCCCCGAACTGCTGCTCTTCTGGGGTTACCCTTGCAGGGGGTGGGGGAAGAGTGTTATCACCTGCACTAACTCAGCCTCGCACCTTGGAAAGCCAGCATTCTGCCCTCCTCTTCTTGCACCTTCAGTCAGCTGTCAAATTCTTTTGATCTGGTCTCCTAAATGCTTCCTGTATCTTCCCCTTCATTTGAGTCTTCCTGCTTTAATTCAGGCTCTTGTTACCTCTTGCCTGCAGCACTGCAAAATCCTCCTAACAGCCCAGACCCATCCTATTATCTGTCAACCTCCCTGCCACTGGTGTGTGCCTTTAGAGCATGCCTCCGACCCTGCTGACTGTTTTTATTCACCTACAGCAATAAAACGAAGTTTTTGTGAGTCTTACTGCATCATGCAAAAATGGATGGAAGGATTTTCACTTAATGTAAAGGATATGTTTAGGATAGTAGAATTGAAAGTGTAGCATTATGGGTCTACACAGAATTTCCCTGGAGACTCTCAGGAGAGTATCTCAGTGGTATAGAGGTCACTAACCTTCCTGACAGCTGGAAGGGAAGTGTGAGGAATCTGCAAGGCTCCCAGTTTGGAAGTGACACAGCTAACAAAATCCACAGAGGGCTAAGAAGCCCAAATCCAGTGTCTAAGGGCAGGTTCTCTGCAGTGCAGAGGCTGATTCGCAGGAGGTGTTGATTTTCCCTGGAGTTGTTTTTCTCAGGGGCAACTGGATGCAGGGTTTGCTGGGTGCTACTCGCACTAAGTTGGTGGATGATTCCCTGGAGAGATACTGGAGAGAACAGCTCGGATGGAAAAACTGCCAGCTTCTCAGACAGTTGCCCACTGTCCTCCCACCTGGCCTGTTAGTCTCTACCAGCCCTGTGTTCCCATCACATTTTATCTCTTATCTGGGTCTACATCCCCTTCTTTAACTAGGGCTCAGGTGTCTTCTTCATGTGACACATTTTCCCATCACCTCTAATTATGGGTGTGCTCCACCTCCATCAGGATTCAGCTCAAAAGCCACTTCCTCTCTAAGACTTTGCCAGAGGCTCCTGGCTTTTAGTTTCCTCCTACACTACTTTCTAGTGCTTGTTATTTATTTTTAATATGGCTATTTGCCTGTATGTGTATCTCTCCCTCTCCCTCTCCTTCTCTCTCAACCCTGTTCTCTCTCTCTCTCTCAACTCTGTAGGCACCAGAGAGGAGACACTCAACTTGGTGTCTCCTTGGTGCTTTGCATATAAAGTAAATGGTAGTTTTAAAAAGAATCTTAATTTAGTGGAGCCACTCCTCCCATAAGGAATGAAAGTGTCTTTTAAGAGGATCATAAATACCGTATGTACTATGAATGGACCAGGATGCAACAGCACCCCTCTTTGCTAGGGAAATCTATTTACTTCGCAGTTAGCAAATGATTACAAGACCGTATCCACCTTTTCTAATTGGAGTGTTCAGAAATTTTTGAAAAGCTATGAAATGCCAGGAAATATTAGGTATAAAGACTAATCCTAATTCTTGGTTTCCTTAATACTTAAATTCTTTGGTTATCTAACACTTAAATTCTTTAATTGCCTCTGCAATATGAAAGGAGGACTTCTGGAGTAAATTGTTACACTACTCACCTATTTTGGGCAATATCTCCTAGAGAGTATCAAATCTTCAGTAAAATTGTTGGCCTCAATCGAAGTGATTTTGAATATCCTTATAGATTCCAGTCAGTGGGATATCAGATTGCTTCCTGTGGAGTATGTAGTTTTAAACCAACAACCACAAGGGCCTATCTTTGAAGCATAAAACATTTGGACATTAAACTTCTTTCTGGCATCATGCCCTGGGTCAGAAATCTGCATTTTCAACACACCTCACCTGGGATTTCTCCACACACATGGCCTGAGCTTCCCACCCTCATTCACTTCCAAGTATGTAGTTTTGCTGGAAAGAGAGCTTGTTTCTGGAATCTACTGGAAAATGAGTCAAAAAAGCAGGACCTTGACCTGGGCAGCCCACTGGAAGCAAAGAGCCTATGACACAGTTATCAGGAGCCATTTGTGCTTCTCACAGTGAAACTGAGGAGTTTATTTGTGTCTAGATGGGCACAAGCTCAGGGGAGCTGTTTTCTGGAAGACTGTTAAGATCAGATGCCTAGAAAATGTCACAGGGACAGAATAAAAAGGGATGCTCTCAATTGGTTAAATTCTGGCATTGATTCTCAGCCAATAAAAAACTCCTAAAGCAACTATAGTTCCCTCTTTTGGAACTGGAAGAATTAAAAAGAAGAAATAAGTGTACTTTTGGCCCTTAAGAAATTAGGGAAGTAAATGATCAAATAAAATACTTGATTCTTCTAAAAGAGTATGTCAAGGCACTAACATATGCCTTCTTGAAGAAGTGTGAAACAGAAGGTGGGAGAGTGTGAGACACCATGGAGCAAGTGGCAGAGCAAGGAACGTGAAGGCAGTGCCCAGAGAAGCCAGAAGAGGGACTGTGTGTTCAAGAAGTCACACTCATCTGTGATCCTTGCCTGAAATGTCCACCATTGTCACCTTTTCCTCCTAAACCCTGAGATGGTCCTGTGAAGAAGGATCCAGAAGGGTCCCTAGAGATGATCTGATCCAACACCATCATTTGCAGAGATGGAGGCTACCACAGAGTTGGAGTGAAAAGCCAAGGTAGGTTTCCTGGGAAACCTCCAGTCTAATTGTTAGATTCCTCTCCCATGCTTTTTGTTTAGGGCATGCACTTTCAAATCTTATAGCATCCTAATAGGAGACTCCTGTGTCCTGTCATGTGTCCTGAGTTGCCTTAGATATCACACAAGGAGAAGAGGTCTCAGGCTCCTGAAAAGTGCCATGGATGAAGGATGCTTTGCCTCCATTGCCTTCAAAACATCATGGTGGCCACAATTGTGAAAAGAAAACCCACAAACTGGGAAAATATCTTAGCCAATTGTCCATCAGACAAAGGACTTCTATCTAAAATTTATAAAGAGTTAAAAGAAATCAGACCCCTAAAATTCAAGGACCCAATCCAAAAATGGGCATCTGAGATGAATACACACTTCTCAGAGAAAGAAATACAAATGGCAAATAAATATAAGAAAAAATGTTCAACATTAATGGTCATTCGGGAAATGCAAATTACAACAACACTGAGATTTCATCTCACTCGAGAAA
Organism: Dasyprocta punctata; assembly: GCA_004363535.1. Lineage (NCBI taxonomy): Eukaryota > Metazoa > Chordata > Mammalia > Rodentia > Dasyproctidae > Dasyprocta > Dasyprocta punctata. The sequence continues at coordinate 139,693 of RJWM01000961.1, forward strand.
GAATGGCCAAGATTAAAAAATCAACCAACAAAAAATGCTGGAGGGGCTGTGGGGAAAAAGGAACTCTTCTCCACTGTTGGTGGGAGTGTAGACTGGTGCAACCACTGTGGAAATCAGTGTGGAGATTCCTCAAGAAGCTAGGATTAGAGATCCCATTCAACCCAGCTATCCCACTTCTGGGCATTTTCCCAGAAGAATTGAAAAAGTCATACCACAGTGATATCTGTGCATCCATGTTTATAGCAACCCAATTTGTAATAGCCAGATCTTGGAAACAACCCAAGTGCCCATCAATTAAAGAATGGATAAAAAAGATGTGGTATTTTTATACAATGGAGTACTACTCAGCTATTAAGAAAGATTGCATTGAGACTTTTATAAGTAAATGGTCACGACTTGAGACCATACTCATAAGTAAGATAAATCAAACTCACATGTGTAAATACCGTATTGTCTCCCTAGTGTAAGAAACTGAAAAAGTATATATGATCCAAAATCTATAATAAATACTATGTAAGGGTAAAAAACAGCTTGAAGAGCAAAAGTAATTGGGAAGGGAAAAGGGGGAAAGAGAAAAGAGAAAAGGAAAAGATATGGATCTGTATATATGTATATGTAAGATAACTAAAATGAACACACTGCTGAATGTATTCGTTATTGAGAAAGAACAATTAATGCTCATATGATTGGGTCAATTTTACATGTCTGTGTCTGTTAATGTAAGTAACCATTTTAAAGATGATGATACGCAATATTACAACCATTGTCAAGTTTCTATCATCCTGCTTTGTAAACCTGCAATGTTACTGTTGTGCATTTACTCTAGTCGTTTGTTTGTCTCTTTTGCTTGTTGTCTTTGTTATATATGTCTTTTTTTCTTAGTTTAAATAAAAAAACACAGTTAATAACAATACACTGCATTTTTTTTTCAAAATCACTGAGTAGACAATCTATGTTCATCACTTTCCCATTGTGGGGACAAAATACCTAGCAGCCATCATTTAAAGAGGAAAGGCTTAATTCTGGCTCATTGTTTCAGAGGGATTAGTCCATGGTAAGCTGGCTTCAGGGCAGGAACAGCATGACTGAAAGGCCTGGGGGAGGAAGACTGCTACCTCATGGCATCAGGAAGCAGAGTACAGGGGCAGGACACCAGTGAGCAATACCAGGGCCCCGCCTCCAGCTGGACCCCATCTCCTAACAGCACATCCAACTGCGAACATCAGTGGATTAATCCACTCATGACTGTAGCACTCCCTGATCCAACCATCCCTCCAGCAGTCTCTTAACCCAGTCAAACTGACAATTAAGTGTAACTGTCACAATTGTCCTCACAGCAAGATATGACAGCTGTGGTAAAGTAGCAGATATAATCATTGGCTTGATTTAATCTTTCCATACTGTATGTATGTATAAAAACATTACATTGTATCCCATGTATAAATGCAATCATTATCTATAAATTTGAAAAATATTCAAAATAACCCTGGGCAGTAGTGATCACTGACCCCACTCTACAGAAAAGGAAAGTTAAGGATCTTGTCAAAAGTAATGATGCCAGTCAGTTTGGTAGGTGAACAATGAATCCAGTCATAGCTCCCTTCACACTAATGATGAAGTTACCCTGGCTTCCACCCCTAATCCAGACCCTGGGTGGGTTCTATGCAGTTACCAAGAGTACACTTTTTCCTATCCTCTACCCTGGCCCCAACTTCCCAGAACCTCAACTCCCATGTTGTTCCACGACACAAGACACCCCTTGTTCCACAGGTAGGTTCAGTCACACTGGGCTCTTGGTTCTCAGCTGAGAAGCCTCCCTTTGGGAGCCCAACTTTGCACATCTGAAGCCTCTTTCTTGGGGCACCATTGTGTCAGGGTTACCTGGACACTGGGCAGCCTAGGAAGTAGGTCTGTGTATACTGGAGACAGGTGTATTGGGTGATACACTATGTTCCCCCAAGTCCTCATATACTTTTGATGGGGCTGAGTTATTGGTTTGTTATTGGTTTGTTGTCTGGCGTGGAGATTGGCAATGTGAGTGCTGCACCTGCCCAGAGGTGGAGCTGACATACAGTATAAATGTGGCGGGTCTTCCTCTTCCATGCCTCTGCTCTCTTGCCAGCGTGCCTTGCTGCTTGTGGCCACCATGAATGGCGGCCCTGCCACGTCATGCTGCCTTGGAGCCAACTAAGTATGGACTGAAACTCCTGAGAAACTGTAAGAAATAAACCTTTCCTTCCCTAATTTTGGGGGTCAGATATTTTGTCTCGGTGAGTAAAAAGTAACTAAGACAACAGGAAAGCTCAACTAGAGTGCAAATCACTAGGTGAGACTAGAAAGTGATAATGGGATATAGTTCTGTCTTCTTCCATTTTTTCTAAGAACAAAATAGCAAGAGAAAGACAAAATATAGCTTGAGGGATAGATAGAGGGATAAAACTTAAAAAGTAAGTAGCTCATCTTTCCCCAACATGATCCTAGGCAAACTTCACATAGAGGATTTTATGATGAGGGAGAATCTTACCATAAACCTGGATATCTAGTGACATGGACTGCCAGTGGTGTGGGTCATGAGTGGTGTGAGGAGATGGAACTGAAGAAAGCCTGGGATTGAAAATGAGGTACCTGCACCCTGAACTGTTAGAGTTAGGAGTGCTAGGTCCTGGGTGGGTCCAGTGGAAGCTGGAAAGGACAATATGGAACTGGAGAGGTAGGATCCTTTGGAAAGATTTCTTGGAATCAATTTACATTCAAATGTTTTCAGCTGTAAGCAGAAGGAAAACCAACTCAAACTAGCATATACCCATATACATGTGTTTCCTTTAGTTTATGTACGAGGAGAAAGCAAGAAGGAGGGGTGGGCTTCAGCTTTAGTGGATCCAGAAGTTCAGTGATGTCAGCAAGGACTTAGCATCTTTTCATCTTCCACACTGCTGTCCACAGTGTCAGTTGAATCCAAGGCAGGTCCTCACAGGGCCATGGGATGGCTGCCAGTAGCAATTGGCAGGGGAGTGTCTGCTTTCCTGTTGCTCTCTTTAGAGTGAGAAAGCACTTCTTCAGAAGCCTCCAGAAAGTCTCTCTTTGGTCATATGCCTGTTCCTAAACCAGTCACTGTCATGGGGGACAGAATAGCCCTTTGGAACATCAAGTCTACCCATTGAGCTACAGGCATTTCCTCAGTTTTGGTCCCATCTCCTGGGATCCAAATCCAGATGTTGAAGCCTAATCCCAGGCCACTGGAGGCAGATGAGTGGCCAGGATCTGTACCTTACAAAAGAAGCCCATGGGGGCTTATTTGCTCCCTCTACCCTTGAGGGACACAGCAAGAAGGCACTTGCTATGCAACAGAGACCTCACCAGACACTGAATCTGGTAGCACCTTGAACTTGAACTTTGCAGCCCCTAGATTTGTAAGAAACGTTTGTTTATAAGGCACCCAATTTATGGTATTTTTGGTATCACATCCCAGACTAAGATTCCAACGATGGAATGAAGGTTGCCCAGTCAACCATAGGTTCCCCTATGTCCTTCAACCTAGTAGGCGGCATAGTGAATGTCACCAAGTGTTAATTGAAGACAAGGCTAAATTGCAAAGTGAATTTCTTATTGATAGACCTGGGTTCAAAAAGTCACCTAAGAAATGGTAAGGCTAAACAGGACATGGTGGTGCATGTGTGTAATCCCAGCACTCTGGGAGGATGAGGTAGGAAGACTGCAGGTTCAAGACCAACCTGGGAAACCCAGCAAATAAATTAGTCAGGCCCTGTTACAAATTTTAAAAAATAAAATCAAATACAATGACTGGGGATGTAGTTCAGCACAACTCTCAGCATGGGTTTAATTCTCCATATGAGAGAGGGAGGGAGAAGGAGCAGGAAAGGAAGAGGGAGAGGGAGACGGAGAGGGGAATGGAAGACAGGGAATGAGTGGAGGGAGGGAAGGAAGACAAGAAAGAATGGAAGAAGAAAGAAAGGGAAAGGAAGGAAAAAAGCCTAAGGCTAAGAAAGGTCACTGAACTGGCAGCAAGAGGCCTTATATTCTACTCTCCACCATTCTTGCCACTTACAAGCCTTGAGTGTTACATACACTGACGTATTTCAATTCCCTCCTTCCCATACCTCCAAGGGGCTGTTTGGAGATTAAGTAAGATGTATGTCAAAATATTGCCTGAGGATCTCTGTAACAGGAAATGTACTATCTATTGTTATTTCATAACATTTTGTAACAAGATGGGAATTTTCCAAGTACACAAAAATCTTCTTTTGTTGAGATGAAAATCTCCTGCTTATGACAGGTGACCACAGTGCTGCTTTTTGAACGGAGCCAAGAAAATAATGAAACTTCAGGCAGCGTGTGGGGAGCCACTCGTGTCCCTGCTCCGATATTTGGCTCATCCTTCCTGGGCTTGGCCTTCCCTTTTGATTTAGGAAGGGTGATCTTAAATCCTCATTCTTCAGCATCTCTGCTCTTGGGAGATTTGAGCCTGTTGGAGCAGCAAGATCAGAAAACACAACACTTTTATTAAGGTCATCAAACAGACAGCCCTGTCCTGGGGGTCAGAATGTGTGGCTCTGTGATGGCTGTGCTCCAGTACTTGTCATAGCAGCTGTTTTCAAACACGTTTTGGGGCTCATACTTGCAGTGTAACGTTGATCCATTTGCTTACTCAGTTATCTGTGATGTGTCATCGCGTTCACTGTCAAAATCCAACATCTTCAGCAGGCTCCAGTCCAGCAATAGTACTGAGCTGTGCTTTGTTCAGAAGCAATGACTCAGATGTGTGGCCTCCGGGTGTGAACCTCAGCAACCCTTGGGAGCTCACTCCCAGCTCCATTCTCTCATGCTGTGGATGTCACCTGCTACTCTATGATGATGACATGAGTCTCTGGTTTGGACTTTTAGCATCCAGTGGGCCCTTGATGGAGGACGACTTGTAAGCACTCTGAATGTATCACAGAAGAAGAAGAACCTAAACCCAACAATAAAGAATCCAGTGTTTGAGCCAGGATCTACCCGCTACCGTGGTTCCTCAGCTACTGTGTATGGCAGCAAGCTTGCTTTCCGTGCTGCCATGGTCCTGTTTGCACATCATGTGACCTGCAAATTGCCAGGTGATTTCAGCCCGTTTACTGTATATGAGAGGGAGAAAAGAAAGGACAAGAAAAATAATTTCAAAAATCGAAATGTACACATAATGTGACAAGGAAAAAATAAAATGCAAGTCAATGCTATAGTGTGTGTTATTTGCAGTAGTGTTTATTATTTCCTTAGTCCATTGTTCCTCTTGTGTTCTCTTGGCTTCCAGGCAGCTTCTCATTCACTGAGTTAAACTCTACCTGAACACTTGTAAGTTTTGGGACCATGATGATCTTGCTTATTTAGAGTTGTTGTAATAATCCATTAAATTTTCTAAGCTTTGGAAACTAAGGCTATTTCTTCCCTAAACGTTAGAATTAATTAGGGATGACATCAGGACCTGGTGATTTTTGTCTGCAAAATTTTAATATGTAGATTCTATTTCTTCAGTATATATAGAGCTATTTATACTTTCAAAATTCTGCTTGAGTTTAGTAGGGTAACTTTTTTCCCTCAGAAACTATGTGTATTCAGTTTTTGAATGGATTGTCAACCATTTGTTTATAGTAACACATTATCTTTTTAATGGTCATAGTACTATTTTTGTAGGTTAAGCCAACATGAAGATTACAAGTTTCATTTAGATTACAAGACACCATATGTTCTGGTACACTGTACTCCTTTTATCTTATGGAAATTAGAAAATATTTTGAACTAAATAAAAAATATTTCATCTATAGATTATTTGTAAGATTATGGCTCAATTTCTAAACATTTGTTACTAATTTATAACTTAATTTCCTTTCATAACTTAATTTCCTGTTATCTTGTTCTTACTGATTTATGACTTAATTCCAATTAAGAATTGGTCAAAGAATATATGCTGTTGATTTCAATCTTTCAAAATATGTTAGGACTCGTTTTGTGGTCATAGTGGTCAGTGTTGGTGAATGTTTCACATGTTTTTATCAAAAAAATGCATTCAATCAATGAGATGCAATATTATGTATGTCAATTAGATCAAATTCATTCTGGATTTTCTACATTTTTAATAATCTTTACCCTCTGTACTCTTAATACTGAGTTACATTGAAATATACCACTATGATTATGGATGTGTCTATTTGTCCTTTTAATCTTAGGACATTTTCCTTTACACATTTTGTAGCTGTGGTCTTACGTTCAAATAAACCTAGAACCGTTATAGCTCCCTTAATGTTATGGTTTATACCTAGAGTGCCCACCAGAAGCCCTATGTGTTTAGAGGTTGCAATTTTGATTTGAATTTCTCTATAGCTTCTTCAAGCTGTTTCTTTATTGCATTTTCTATCATTTCAGAAAGTCCATTTGTGTGACTCCCACTGTCTTCCATTTCAGTGTCTCTTGGGTTTGTTCTTTGTGGGCTGGGGGACTGAGACTGCCTCTTGGTCTTTCGTTTTGTCATTTTCTTCTGGAATCTATGGAGCTCTGTGTCCTGCGAGGCTGGCCGGTGTTCCCCTGAAGTTCACGCTGATTCTTGCGGCATGCAGGATCGCTGGACCCGGTAGGCTGGGTCTTGTGCGCAGCAAGGAAAGGCGGCCTCCCGGGGCATGCGGGTGGAGCCTCCTCCTTCACTGGGTGGGGGCCTAGGCCTCCCGGTCCCAGCGAGCTAGGCGGGGCAGCGCGAGTGATGCGGACCCGACCCTGGTTCTGTCCGCAAAGCAAGTTCAGCCCAACAGCTATGCCTGCGGGGCAGGCCCGGGCAGGTCCCAGGCCTACAGTGCCGGGAGCAACCCTGCTGGGCAGCCGGGTCTGCACCCGAGCTGTGGGATGGCACATACTCGAGCCGCTCCACTGAAGAATGCAGCTGGAGTGCGCTCTGCACTCTGGTGCGGGGGGGAGGCCCAAGCTCTCCAGGTCCCTGCAGCTATGTTGCTCAGTTCCCGGTGAGCAGCTCTGGGGTCCTGGGCTGATTTGGGCTGGGCTGCATACCTCTGTGTCCTGCGCGGCTGGCCGGCGTTCCCCAGAGGTTCGCGCTGATTCTTGCGGCGTGCAGGATCGCGGGACCGGGTAGGCTGGGTCTTGTGCGCAGCAAGGAAGGGCGGCCTCCAGGGCGTGTGGGTGGAGCCTCCTCCTTCACTGGGTGGGGGCCTAGGCCTCCCGGTCCCAGCGAGCTAGCAAGGTTGCAATTTTGGAAAATGTTTGGCTTGGGGGATACAGTATGCTCATCAGTGGATTCATCCAGTGAAGTATTCAGAGTGGAACATGCCATAAGGAGGTGGGGTCAGGATAGAAGAGGAGGGTCACCAGGGACCTGAGATGGAAGAGTACATACCCTTCTTGGCTTCGTGCTTCTCTGCTTCCTGACCATCATGATGTGAGCCACTTTGCTCACCAGACCCTTTCACCATGCCTTTCTTGCCTTGGAGCTAGCTGACTATGGACTCACCCTCTTAAAAACTGTGAGCCAAAAAAAAAAAAAAAAAAAAATTCCCTCCCTTAATTTGCAAGTGTCACATATTTTGTCCCAGTGGAAAGAAAGTGACTGAGACACTTGTGGATCTATTTTATCATATAGTGAGTTATTCATTTTACCTATGTAATCATTATTCATTTTTAAGTCTATTTTCTAAGTGTTATAGTAATAACAACTTTCTTTAATGTTACCATTGTATCTTTATTTTTTCATTTTTTTACTTTCAATTATATTTCTCTTATATTTCAGATATACTTTTAAAAGTCACATATATTTGGGTTTTATTGACTTAATATAATCTTAACATCTTTAATTAGATTATTGAGTTATTTTACTTTTAATGCAATTACTTCCATATTAGGGGTTATATCTACCATTGTATTATGTGTTTTTTTAGTCTGTTCATTCCATAACCTTTTTCTATTTTTTCCATTTTTGATAGTAAAGCATTTTTAAAATTTATTATAGTTTGCCATTAGTTTGTTGCAGTTTGAAAGAATCAATATTCAATTTAGATGTACCAACATAATTTCCTCATTTCTTGTTCTTTGTTTCTTTCCATATTCTCAAGCATTTCGCTTTTCTCGATTTTCTTTTACTTAAAAACCCACAGTATTATATTTCATTGGGAATCTGCTGGTAAGAAATTCTTACATCTTTTGTTTTCTGGAACTTTTTATTTCATTTCAATTTTGAAGAACAGCCTCACTCTACATAGAATTCCCAGATGATTGGTAAACACTTTAAAGGATGTCATTCTTTTGTTTTCTGGCTTTTATTCTTTCTGTTTCTTTTGCTTTTTGTAGTAAATACAGCTTCTCTTCCCTCTTTGGCTTCCTGGAAGATTTCCTTATCTTTGGATTATTTTTTAGCAGTTCTACTCTGATTTATCAGCTTGCTATTTTCTTTGTGTTTATCCTACATGAATTTCTTAGGGAATCTAAATCTGTGATTTATGTTCATTTTGGAAAATTCTTTACTGCTAACTAAATATTTCATCCACAACACTTTTTCTTTCTTCTTTAATAACTCTAATTGTGCATGTGTTAGATCTTTCTGCCCCTCTACCATAGTGTTCACTCTTATACCCTGTTTCCATATGAATAATATTTTAAATGATCTATTCACTACATCATTACTTTTCTTTCTTTACTATATTTTATCTGCTATTATATCCACTGATAATATCCATAATTTCATGTTTTTGTATTTTCTAATGCCATTTTCTTTTTTCAAAAAATAAATATGGATCTGGGAAAAAGTTTGCTGCTTGCCCTTTAACTTCTACCACATATTAATCACAATTAGTTTAATGTTTATATCTCATAACTTTAATATTTGGACCCTTGACCATATATACTTTTCTGCTTGATCCAATTTTTTTTATTTGAATGTGGATCTGAATGATGTTAACTTTTTCCTAAGACAATTTTCTTTAGCTCTGGCAGGCAGTTTCAATAGCCACAAATAGCTTAAATCTATCAGGGACTGAAAAGATTCAAGGCTAGGCTTTAGTTATTGTAAGGCTTGATACTTTACATTAACTGAATGATGGAAATGATCATCCCAAATGATACAGAAACATTCAACACATTTTCATGTTTAAAAAAAAAACACTTAACAAATTTGGAACAGAAGGAAACTACTTCAACATAATAGAAACTACAAACCATCAAAAAAAAACTACAGTAAACATCATATTCAATGATAATAAATGAAAATTTTCCCTCTATAGTCAGAGACAAGGTTAAGTTCCTCACTTTCAGCATGTATACTCAATATAGTATAGGAAGATCTAGCCAGAGCAATTAGGCAAGATAAAGAAATAGAAAGTATCCAAATTGGAAAGTAAAATAAAAATAAAATTTTATGTATTTGCAGATAGATGACTTTATAAATAGAAGAAACTAAAGAGTCTACAAAATGTTACACTAGTAAATTCAGTAAATAGGATACATAGTCACTACACAGAAATCAACTGCATTTCTGCAAATGATTGCAATTGAAAATAATTCAATTTACAATAACATTAAAAAAATAAAATACCTAGGTATTAACAGAGCAAAAGACTTATTCAATGAAAACTGAAAAATATTGTTAAAAGTAACTAACAAAGGGGTAGATAAATGAAGTGCATATGTTCATGAATTGGAAGATCCCATATTGTTGAGATGCCAAAACTACCCAAGACAATCTACAGATTTGACACAAGCCTCATTAAAACTCTAATGACTGATTTGCAGAGATAAAAAGTTATTCAACCCAAAATTCATATTTAATTTCAAAGGACTTCAAATGGTCAAAATAATTTCAAAATACAGACCAAAACTTGATAATGTACACTTTCATGTTTAAAATTTACTACAAAGCTATAGTAATCAAAGCAGCATAGTATTGGCATAAAGAAAGACATAGAGACCAATGGAATAGATTGGAGGGCTCAGAAGGAAACTTTCATATGTGTAGTCAAATGATTTTAAGCAAGAAAGCATGACCAATCAATAGGGGAAAGAGTCTTTTCAACAAACAATGCTGGGGAAACTTGCTGTCCTCATGCAAAAGAATAAAGCTGAACTTCAACACACAGAAAATATTAGGGTGTGATGTCTCTTCTCTTGGTGGTCACTTCAAGACAGGCTGATGGGTATACTATGAAAGTGACAGCCCAATAAAAACATGGCTTAGTTCTGATTCTGCTACCTATTGTAAATTCTCTCATTGGCCTGACATGACCCTATATCATAATGATCACTTAGTTGAGTGTACTGTGTGCTGAATACTCCTAAGATGTTCTGTGTGGATTTCTATAAATTATATAAAAATGTTATGGTCCATCTTGAACCTGACACTTCTCACGGAAGAGTAGATTATAAGTGGAAAAAAGTTGAAAATTTTTGCTATGGCTACTGAAAAAGGACACATCAGTTTTTGTCAGCAAAAGAACAGCCATTCTCACATCTGTGAAAGAAATACCCAGACCCTCGTGGCATAGAAGGGGGACATAATGAAATACTGTTTATGTGACAGAATTACTCCAGGAGCGTTCCTCAAAAATGAAAACGTTTGATTGCAGCTCTCCAAAACTGCACAAGTACCTTAAAACTAATTGGCCACTGGACTGGGTCTACATCCGCCTCAGATGACTCTCACCACTATTTAATCACCATTATCTTTAACCTTACTGAAAAGTCCATCAGAAACAGGAGCAGAAGACCCAGGGTCTGTACTTCCTATGAAAACCTCCTACCAACATCTCTGAATATCTACTGCACCTGCATCACCAGAGTCATCACTCAGCCACTCTGTGGGCTGGACTTGTGCTACCCAGTGGGGATGTGCATATACATGATGGGTTAAACTTACTTCCCTCCATTAGTCTCTCCAAAATCAAGAATTGGACTCAATTATTAGAGCTGAACTAGGAATCCTAAGGCATAGCAACTGACTTGGAGACTCTGTTGGAGGCAGTCCATCAGTATCCAAATTGATGCAGGTCCCACTTATCCAAACTGTAGGTAATTGTAGAGAGCTATGTGGACCTTAGGATGGCACATGTGTATCCAGGACTATCCTCTTTTGTAGAAGTTAGTCAGTACTTTGCCTTCTTCCTCAAAACAGTGGGTTGCATTTATTTTAGGGGTAATTTAAAAGACCTTCAGGTATTTAAGAAAACCCTGTCTCTAGATCATGTAACCCTTATGTAACTGCAAAGATACCTCCTGAAAGAGGCTACTTTTGTTAAATCAAGGGGGACTTTCCAGAAGGATAACTGAGTCACTGTTTATTCACACTCTGTGGACAATTATCCCTAGTACAGGAGTCATCTAATGCGAGAAGGCGATAGACGATTGGTAGTTGAATTTAACTAGTCTATGACATGACCTGTGGAAAACTGTGGAAAGATGGATTCAGGGCATCCCCAACTCAGGCCAGGGTCTTTATGGATGATAAAATTACCTTCCATTTCCTGGTTGTGATTGAAGAGAGGATACACAATTGCTAATAACATACCTAAATTAATTGCTCAAGTCTAGTGGAAAAGTTGACATGGAGACTTAAGCAGAAAGATACCTGGTTTTCTAAACTAGCCCCTGATGGTTTATGGGATGCCCCCAACCCTGGTCTGGTTGGATTTAGGATCCTGGAGGGCATGATTGTTATCAGTGCTGTAGGTTCATCTCATCCTGCTGCTTGGAGTCCTGTTAATAATAGAGATAACCAGTAGGTATGCATATAGGAGTGCACTCTGAAATAACAAGCACAGAATAAATCAAAAACTAGTAGCATAGTCATTTATTATCACTGTCAGTTTTTATCTGCTGTATATAACACTGTGTAATTTCCTTCCACATGACTGGAAGTGCAGTAAGTTTGTTTACCCCACCATCACCACCAACACATATAAGGTGTTGTGTTATCATGTTATGACAGCTGTGGTGTCACTAGGGAATAGGAATATTTTAGCTACATTATCACCTCCTGGGATCACCATCATACATGTGGTGCACCACTAACCAAAATGTCGCTATATAGTCTCTGACTGCAAGCTGATGCTTATGCTTCTTGCTCTGCTATGAATAAAATGTCCCTCATCTTTGACTTAGGACTCATGTCATCCACCAGTATTCAAGAAATCATAGCCAGCCAATGTGCTAACCTGTTAACTTACAAGTAGAGCAAAATTCAGGTCATATAAGTTCTTGACACCTGCTAAAACCAAGAACTCACTTCAGCATCTCCTACCAGCCTGTCTGTGCAGTCCAAAGGAAACAGCCCCAGTAACCCCTTTCAAAGATTCACCCACATAGTTCTCAATGACTTGGTGAAAGAATAATTTCCTAAATTCTCTTAGAGGACATATTTAAAAAGAGAGTGAGTAAATAGTCCATAGTAAGTCCCCTCCATGTATCTTTGAATTTCATTTTCTATATTACTCAGAGGAACTTTTGGCATTTTAAGAACTTTTGTTTTGGACACCTGTGTTCTGCAGTGATACAAACAGTTAGGTCACAGTAAGTCATCCAACACATTGTTCCTCTGATCAGAACTTGCATATCTATGAACCTGGTTCACTGGAGAATTGTATAGCCAACCCTATATATCATTCCACATTTTTGCCCATATATTAACAACACTTTTCATCACTTTCTGAATTTTACTGGTAACTGGCCCTATCTGACCCAATCTCAGAGACTTCTTGGGCCCCACAGCAAGAGCAGCTTCCCTCAGCTTTCTGTGCATATTCTGGTTTTGGACTTGCTTTGCTCTGGTTAGCCACAAAGCAAAAGGCTGTCACCTGCTGCTCTCCAGAAATGTTTCAAATATTTGAAATTCCTGTGACTTTTCCTCCCTCTTTTCCTAACTATCATGGAGTTATTCCCTTTTGTAACTCTTCCAGTCTTTCCAGGAGGAAGGGAAGGAAGCAGATGTAGCTGCTCACTGTACCATTTTGACCTGGAATCATCCATTTAATTTTCAAACCTATGCTTTCACAGGTGAAAGTCATCTGTAGGACATAGCTTGCCAAATTCACCTAGTCCATTCTGGGTAGCTTTTATTGATGGTTCAGCATTTTAATGCTTTTGACCATTCCCTCCCTGAAAATCATTTATGGGATGTCATCAAATATTTGCTATTTCCCACATTCTTTAACTTCTTTTCCCCAAGATGTTTTAAGAAATTCTGTGCTATTTTCTTAACCCTTAAAATGGTAGTGTTATCAGGTTTCCTTACTTGTTCTTCTCCTTAGAATTTTCAAGGGCTCTCATTGAAAAGCGGGAGAAAAATCAAGTTGGCTCTAAAGGAGTAAGACTAAAATAGAAATTGCACAACTCATTGATAAACTCATATGTTAGAATGTGAATCAAATACTTTGAGGTCATTTCCATTTAGAATCTTAGGCCCAACCAAATTATTATTTGTAACATAAGGACCGTACAAGAGTGCAAAAATTGCCATAGACAGTACAGTCTGTGTGCCCTGACTTCCAAGTCAGTATATTTAGCCCAGACTCTGACTCTGAGCTCCTCACCATTTCAACTACCTATTTGGAGTAACTCCATGTGGATATCTCAAATCTGTTTAAACTTTGTATGTTAGAGACTGAAGTAAACAACCTGCTTGAAAAAAATTCTGTCCCTTGTATGGTATGCTTTTCCTCAGCAAATGATTCCATTTTCTACCAACCAAAATTTTCATCATTAAATTCTTTATTTCCTTCATCCCCAATACTAATAAAGAATCAAATCTTCTCAGTTCTGTGTATGAATTATTGTTTATAGCCATCCCCTCCTTTTTCCTCACAATTGATCCCTTCCTACATTTTCACATCTTCACTTCCTGTTTAGCATCCTTGCTTCCTGGCTTGACCAGTCAAGTCCCTCCCTTATGCTGTGGCCAGGAAAATCTTTCAACAAGTGAATGAGATCATGTCTTTTTCTTGATCAAAAGATACAGTAGTTTCCCAGTTTTTATGAGTAGAGCTTCAGCTGCTTAGTTTCATGATTGTTCTGACCGTCTTCTCTTTTTGCTTCTTACTATTCCCCACTTTGCATGCTTTGTTACAGCTCTACTAAATCATACTGTACTCATAACTCTAATGCTGTTCCTTGCACCCATATTTTTATTCCCACTGTTCCTACTGGCAAAAATACTCTTTCCCACGGTTTATGATCGCCTAATCATCCTTCAAGACTGAACTGGAGCATCGGCATTTCTAAGAAAAGTTTTCCGAATCCTCATGCAAATTTACCATTCTGCACAGAAAACTATTCACATTTTTTTTATGCCTCTGGCATGCCCACAAATACCCAGTAACATGCCTACTCCTTACAGGACTGGAAATTCCTTAAACTCATGAACTGAATCTTGCTTCTATTTAAATGATTACAGGGTTTAGCACACACATTTTAAATGAATTGATAAATAAACAACTGAACCAATGAAACCTTTTTTTCAATATCCTCTATTCTAGATAATTGTTTTCCCAATTCAACTACTATCTTTAAGCTATTGCATAAGTATCTTCATTCCTTTCCTATCCCATAGATTTGAAAGGAATCTGAGAATATCAGGACTTATTTGGGGGTTTCTTTGGAAAACTGCAAGCCATTCAGAGGAATGCAGCCCAGTAGATCAGAACTGTACAAACAGCATCTTAGGGAAGATCCTTGGAGGTAGGTCTAGATAGTCTGCCAAGACCCTACTCACTATATACTGGTAGCAAAAAGTAGCTGAAAATTCTCAGGCCCAGAAGGAGGGCAGGAAGACAAAGGAGTAATTGGGCCAGAAACAGTCTAAGACAGGACCCCAGAGCCACTGAGACAGGCAAGACACAATGGAAAAGTCTGGATGTCAGGGTGAACTTCCAAACACCAGACTGCATCTACACTGCATGGATCAGGACAAGAGAAAAAGCTACTACTCAGATATCATGCAAGATGAGAGACTCAAACCAGAGGCTAGGTAGTGCTAGACATTCGCTTCTCAGTGCCAGACAACGTGTGAGTCTATCAGGAAGTTAGATAACCTCCAAGGAGGTGGATAGGGAAAAAAAGAAAGGGTAAAGGCCTTGGTTATCTGTAGCCAAATGCAACAGATGCAACAGATAGTGCCTGAGATCATAATATCCAAATTTGGCTAACACTCTTTAGATTAGACTGTGTATGCCAGAGAGGAATAGGAAAATTTTTATCCCATTAAGACCAAATATTTAAGGTACTCCTTCAAATCTGCCCCCTTTCAATCCCAGCTTCACGTAGGTAGATTGGAAACTGGGAAATCTGGGAAACCATATATCCAAACCATTTCAGCAGAGCCTTAATTTCAAACATTCTTCTCCTTCGTGGGTCTGACTACATGAGTTCTTCAGAGACCATGTGTGCCACATTGTGGTTTAGGAACGACAAAGTACTTCCCTTAGCTATTGACTTGCCCCAGCCCCATACCCATATACAAGTGCGTTTGTGTTGGAGGCAGAGAAGGGAGTGAGTGGTAAGTTACATTTTGATTTCAAGTTTCTTTATTTGTGATTCTTCCATTGTTAGGAATTTTAAAATCATTTGTTGTACAAGGGATTTTATCTGCCTTATGCACTGGTGTTTGAGAATGAAGATACTTTCAAGCCTGAACAGTAGCATTTTGAGAGAAGCCAATCTGCTTTTTTTCTTTCTCTTCCTTAGTAATTATGCATAACATATGTGATCCCCCAGTGAAAAATGACAATAGTGTTAGAAACATGCTATTAATCCTTTAAGGGAAACTTCTAGTAAAGTCGAGGTTAGTTAGTGCCTTCAGTTAAATTAAGTTTACAAATAAATGGAAACACATAAGGAAGTTCCCTACCTCATGGGGAATTGGAAGGGAGAGAGGAAAAATCATAATTAAGTTTTCTTTGTCATCAACCACTTCCAAGATAAAGCAATCATAAATTACTAGAATGTGTCTTAACTTTTAGTACTGCGAAGCCATAAAAAAAAGCTTGATCTCTTGACTTGCTTCAGAAATTTGGTTTAAATAGTTGGAAAAGTAGGAGATTCATAGATTCAAGCCTCTGGCCTTCTTCAACTTATTAATAAAACTTCCAAATTAATCAGAGAAGATAGTTCAACCTCCTGGCTTCCCTGTTTTCTGTGTCATCTGGACTAGAAGGAGAAAATAGTTTTCGACATCATATTTGATTCTATTAACTGCTGTTGCTTTTGGGGAATCTACTTATAACACAGGAAGATAAACATTCTCCCTGTGATAAGGTTATGTTTATAAACTGGACTTAGGATGAAAGAAACCCCAAACAGATGTGTTTTTATTATGGGGTTAATGTTGCTGCACTAATCCCCTTTCGTGGGCCAGCAAGCCTCGGGCATCTGGGCATCTCTGATGATTCTCCGTGCTAGCTTCCCGAGCACTGCAACGGGAGCAAGTCTTTTCCCTTGCACAAATGTGAAGAAATGATGCAACCCCGCCTCCTGCGGGCATGGAACTTCCGTGTAGGAGAAGAGGCTTTTCCAAGCTTACTGCCGAGAGGCGAATGAAAGTTATTTGTCTCTTTAATAGTGAGGTATTTCATGCAAGGTTCTCTTTACTTTTTATCTCTGTGGTGTAGATGTGGGTTCCTTCCAGACTGAGAGGGAGGCAGCGAGTCTTCTCTGGTAGGGAAGGATCAATGCCGGATGAGCTCCCCCCTTCTAGGCAATGAACTGAAGACTTTAAAAAATGTATTGTCAGATATTTCAAAGCTACAAAACAGTTTGAGGGATTATGTAATGAATAGCCATGTGGCATACCTAACTACTGAGTCATTTCAAATATGGTTGAAGTCCTTATTTAGATCCTCATTGGATTTCCTTCCTACTCATACCCTGAACTCCCTTTTCCTTACCAGATACTTTTAGATTTCATTATATATTAATGTGTCCCTACTTTAATTGTATTGGACTTTCTTCTGTATATATGCTAGAGTATATTTGAACAACTGAGTTCACTCTTTGTACATACAGCATTGAGTATTCTAAATGCTGAAATAAGAAACCTTTGTCGTCTGCTAATGTTCTCCACGGACCTAAATTTTTCAGTCAGTGAAAGGATTCCTTGGTGTCTGTTTTATTATGTGCACGGTCACAGAAGATGCGTGGCCAGGTGAACAGGGTTGAGTGAAGACAGGAGAAGCCTGCTTTGAGAAGTGGCAAGTTCCAAAAAATTCCAGAAAGGCTGCTATTGGCAAGGGAAGGGTCTATCTTTTCTCTCTGGATCTTAAACTTCTAACAATGGCAGCATGCAAGAAACTAGGTGAGTTTCCATAATGGGGAGGCAATCTCTTGATTTTAAGGAATGAATTAACAAGTGCCTTGGGCAAGGTCATGGGGTGCTGACTTTAGGCCTGGCTTCTATTTCCTTGGCCCTCTATCTTTCGCTTCTTCTACAAGTGTTAGTCATTTTCTTATCTCTTCTGTTGCGGCCTCAGTAAGCCTGGAGATTTTGATCTACTGAAAAGTGTTTATTAAATCCTCCTGAGTATTCCTTTGAAATGCTTCTTATCCACATCCCTTCCTCTCCATCACTCCCCTCCCCCAACATCACTTCACACCTGAGTGGCTGGCAGGGGATCACAGCTGGACTAGGTGAGGCCACCTCCTTCTCCCTCCTGAGCCATCCCTACACTACTCTTCTTTCTCAGACGCTCATTCCCCAAATTTTCAAAGGCTCTCATTTTCCAGGCTTTCAGATTAAGTTTCTGAGCTTTCCATCTTGTTGATTCCTACTTCTTGTTATTTCATTCCACCTAACTCCAATTCACTTTGCCTAAATCTCTCTCAAATCCATCAATACATATTCTCTTGCCTCTCTTTGCTGATGCTGTTTCTCTACTGAAACACTTTATATCTTTAAACCATTCATTCATTTTTTTCATTCATAACTTGCATATCAAGGGCCTCCTGTGTGCCAATTCCTAGCATTCCAAGATCAAGATGTTTTATTTTAATTTTTTTACTCCCTCATATTTATTGATCTCTTTGTCTTACCCACTTTAAATAAGTAATATTTATGATATAATGTAATATAATAATGCCAAAAAAATTCACAGTGCAGAAAAGCAAAATCGTGTGAAGTTTGGCCTTTGCTTCTTAATAGCATCCACTAATGCAGCAAGAAGAATGTGTAAGGAAGTTGTGAGAGGCAAATAAAATGGAATACAATTAACTGAGCAATGATTTAATTCATTTGCCCTTGTTTCTAATGTGTTTTATCCTTATCTTTTTGTTAGACAATAAGCTATTTGAGGGCAGGGACTAAGCCTTCTGCTTTGAATTATCCCATTTCTTGAGTAATACTAGACACACTCTTGAGCTCTGACCAATGTTCTATTGCTCCTGACTTCCATGAAATGAAATAACCCATAGCTTATAGTCCCAGGAATAATCCTGAAGAAAGGCAAAGTTCAGGGAGCAGCCAACTTCTTGATCGTATCCTCACTTATATTTCCTAGAAAAAAAAAAAAAGGAAAACTTGGAAAAGAAGAGAAGGCAGAAATGAAATAAAAACAGGTAGAGCCTGGGGATCCACTGCCTTTCTAGTGTGTCTCCCTTCCCAGATCAGCAAAGAAATATTATTTATTTCCCCGCAAAAGATTTGTCTGCACATTCACATCTTTCGATGTGGGTCCTTGTACAGGAGCTTCCGCTGCTTAGTCATTCCTAAAGGCACATCGGGAAATTTTTACCTTCCTCCTACCCACAAATCCTGCTGAGTCTGGAAGACTGAATCCAAGGAGTGAAGAGGCATTCCTCAAACTACTATAGAAGAATCTAACATGGTTTGAGATTGGAGCTGAATTTTAGTCCCAATCACCCTGCTACTCATTCAAGCCTCAGCGCGGGGCAATGGCATGCATATTGTACTTTTGCCTGTCTTAATGACTTTCCTCTCTGCAATGAAAGTTTAGCAAAATCCTAATGTGGATTATATTTGGAGTCCGGCAGAGGTGTATCTCACGCAAGCCGGCGTCCTAGTGTGTCCTGTCTTTCCTCCTCCTGCAGGCCCTATGCTGAGATGCTTAAATTTAGAACACTGAGTTTAAAACACAACACAAAGCATGAGCTTTTAGAAAAGCTGATGAAACTATTTTCAGAACAGAAAAGCTTAAGTGCTAATGAAGCTGGTGATTTATGTTGCAAATTTTTACTGGAAAACTAACAGTAAACAGGAAGGCCAAGGACACTTCAACAGTGTGGCCACAGCAATCCAAATAGTTCTATGGCAACACAATGTAAGAATTAACTTAGAGGCAGGAACAAATAAATAAATAAAAGGAAAGGACTTCTGTGAATGTTTCTTATAACTTGGAGGAAGGTCGTTCTATTTGTTCTCACTTTGGAAAAAGACTGATGACAATATACATTTAGAAATCGAAATGGAGGGAGAGAAGAAGACCATGTTAACAGATAAATATGTAGATTTTCTATAAAATATCTTGACTTTAACAGAAGCAGGTTGTATCTTTCTTTCCCCTACACCATCACCCTCTGTTGCTACAATTTGTGTTTGGCCTAACAGGACATACTGTTGTAAAGCCCGTATTATGGGTAAGGAAACCAAGGCACAGTGGTGCAAGAATACAAATTCAAAACACCAGCAGGGCACCGGTAGCAGAAACTTTTCCCACAGCACATTCATGCTCAATTCAGAAAAACTGGATGTTAGTCTGAGTAAGAGAATGGCATTGTTTGGGTGCATTTTTATAATCTGAGCTAGTTCCTTCTCAGGACCACCATGCATGCATTAGAATGGAAGCTTTCCTCTACTTCCCTTCAAGAGCTAACCTGCCTCTGAATGCACTTAAGTGACAGCTACCAGTTGCTGTGCCTGTAAGGTCTGCTGCAGCATCTATCCAGAGACCACACTTTCTGTGGGAAGTGCTGGCCAAGAAATCACCATGGCCTGGGTCATTTCTGCCCTACGCAGGACTCCTGTGCAGGCAGTTCTTGCACTGGGGATCCCTGTTGTGCTCTCTGAGACTCACTCAGAGCTCCAGCACAATGTGGGCCTCCTCCTACTCAATGCTTCCTGCCCCATCTTCATTCCTAGCCCTCAAAACAGACTGTGGTTTTCCTTGCTTACTTCTGCGGACACTCTTTATCCCTTGTGATTCCACCTCTCCCAAATCTCCTGTACTCTTAACTCAGCCTTGGTTTCTGCTTCCTGGAGAACCCAATCTGGAAAAAAAAAAAAAAAAGAAAAGCCTGTTCATGCTGTTAATTGGTAGCTACTTTCATATCATTTTTATATAGCCAGAGAGCAGAACTAAGACTTTGTTATGGTTTGTGTTTGAAACGTGACCAGATTATGGAGGTGCTGTAGCTGACTTGGTGGTAGGAGGTGAGATCCGATTGGAAGAGGTGGGTCACTGGACATGGGCAGGGTTGTCTCCCTTCCTGCTTCTCCCTTAATCCTTCTGCTTCCTGTCTGTCATGAGGTGAGCAGCTCACTTCAAACCAGGCCTTCCACCATGCCTATCAAACTTGGAGCCAGCCAATCAGAAACTAAACATGAGCCAAACAAAACAAAGCTCAGAAAGTTATGAGTGTTGGCTGTTCTGTCCCAGCAGCAAGAAAATGGACTAAAACCTACTTTACGGTATCCATCTTAACCAAACATTAATAAACTGATATTGTTGGTTTCTTTTATTTCATTATCTTTTTCAGCCTTTGTATAGGTGTGATTGATTTAAGACTGTAGGGCAAAAGAATTTTTAATTTCATGACCAATTAAAATAAACAAGCAAAATATTAAATAATTTTATAGTGTTTTCAGTATTTTATATCACCACATAAGATAGTAAATATCATCTATGTAGACTGTCACAGTTGTTTCAGAAAGATAAGTTTTAAAAAAAAAGAAATAATACATTCTAAGAATTAAGATGCTTTTAAAAATTTTTTAATCAAGATTTTTAGATTTGTAGGAGAGTTGAGAGTAAGGTATAGAGATTTCTCACAAAACTGCTGCCTTGATTATGGATAGTCTTTTTACCAAAAATCCCTACTAACCAGGTTCATCTGTTACACTTGGTGAAACTCCACTGACACACTATAATCTATAGTCCAGAGGTTGCACAAGAGTTCACAATTGTGCATTCTATGGGTTTAAATAAATCTGTGACACATATCCACTGCCATAGTGTCATACAAAGTATTTTCACTGCCCTAAATGAAAGTCCTGTGTTTCACTTAATTATCTTCCTCTCCTCTAACTCTTGGCAACTACTGATCTTTTCATTTTCTCCATATTTTGTCTTTTACAGAATATCACACCCTTGGAATCATATAGTATGTATCCCTTTCACACTGGTTTATTTCACTTAGTAATATGCATTTGTGCTCTCTCCAAATCTTTTCATGGCTAGATAGTTCATTTCTCTTCAACAATAAGTAAAAGTCTAGTATGTACATGTAGCATAGTTTATTATTATCCATTTACCTACTGAAGGACATCATGTTTGGTTTCAAATGTTGTCAATTACGAATAAAGCCATTGTAATGTAGATGTTTTTTGTATGGATATAAGTTTCAGTTCCTATTCATGAATACCCAGGAATGTGATTGCCAGGCTATGTGATCAGAATATGTTTAGTTTTTTAAGAACCATTGAAGTGTCCTCCAAAGTAGCTGTATGTCACTGTGCATTCCCACTGACAATGAATGAAAGGTCCCATTACTTTACATCCTTGCCAGCATTTGGTGTCACCAGAGTTCTGGATTTTGACAACTCTAACAGGTGTGTGGTAGTATCTCTTTAGTGTCTTACTTTTCATTTTCTTGATGATAATTGATATAAAATATAATATTGTATTCATGTTTATTATCTGTGTATCTTCTTTGATGGGTGCATTTTATGGCTTCTGGTCTACATTTTAATCTAGAGTGTTTTTTAATTTGGAGTTATAGAGTTTCATGGTGCATTTTGGAAGAGTTCCTTATCAGATGGGCCTTTCAT
The DNA here is from genome assembly GCA_004363535.1 of Dasyprocta punctata. Lineage (NCBI taxonomy): Eukaryota > Metazoa > Chordata > Mammalia > Rodentia > Dasyproctidae > Dasyprocta > Dasyprocta punctata. The sequence continues at coordinate 161,714 of RJWM01000961.1, forward strand.
AAACAGTTTTCTCCAGTCTGTGCCTTTCCTTTCCATTTTTTTTTCTGACAATGTCTTTCATCAAGCAGATATTTTAAATTTTAATGAAGTTCAAGTTATCAGTTCTGACTTTGATGGATTGTACCTTTAATGTCTTATTAAAAGATTTCTTTTTGCAGTAACAGCTGGGTAAATTACATCAAGCTATTAAAAGTAAATTATTACAAAAATAACAATATAAACAGCCTATACAATAGCTAAGCAATGTAAACATCAGTTTCCTTTCATAAAAGATTGTTACAGAAATTTTTCTCCTAGTATAAACACTTAGAAATCAGACAAATAATAGATTTCAGACATTGAATGACAGATATCACAGGATGACAATTCCTGAGAAAAGAAGCATATAGAAAGGATAAGTATTAATACGACTCAGATTACTCCCTGGGTCAGTTCCAAGGTCTAAAAGGAGAAGGAATAAAGTAGTAGAGCATGGTGGCATGTCTTTGTTACTTTTTCTCTCATTGCTGAGACAAAATACCTGACACCCAAAGTTAAAGGAGGAAAGGTTTATTTAGCTCACAGTTTGTGGAGGTTTCAGTCTATAATCAGCAGGCTCCAAAGCAGGGTGGCACATGGCAGAGGGGCAAGAGTTCATGGTAGCAGAAGACAGTAACAGCAACAAAAGAGAAGAGAGAGACCTCTTCCTGTCTCTTATATTGTATTCAGGCTATCCACTCTAGTGTGGGTGTAGCACTCACACCCTTAATTCTATCATTGGACCATGAATCAATCAGAAACTCTAGATTCAACTGCCTTGGAAAAACCCACCCCAATCACCACAGGATTTTGGGGGACATCCAGACACAAACCATACCTGGTGTTACCAAATTTATTATGTGGAGGTCTCTATTGATTGATGGCTGAGAATTATCTGCACATTCATGGAGGGAAACTACCCAAGGTTGAAAAAAAATCAGTGTGAAGCAATATGCCAGACAGTTCTCAGACCAGATTAGTGTACAATTTCACCAACAGAAGTGGAGAGACTTCATAAAAATGGGGGCATGAATAGAGTTATCATAAGTATCGGGCATTAATCTTGGATAAACATTCCCAGAATGAAGGTTGGTCTACATGTGCTATAGCAAAACATAAAAACAAGATTCAAAGGAGTCAAACTGACTCATAGGTAACTTAAGCTAGAACAAATCAACATTCTTTAACAAAATAAAGAAAAGTCAAATTCAAAATATCAAGGGTCTAATCAAAAGCATGAAAACAAGTAGGGAAATACAAACCAAAGCCAGAAGAAAAACCAACAAACAGAAAGAAAACACAAATAATAGAGACTATGGAATTAGCATAAGATAATAAACCAGTATTAAAAAGTTATATTTTAAAAACATACACTCAAGAATATACAGGAAAACATAAGAATAACTGTAAATAATATTTTAAACATCTAAATGCAACTTTTAGAGAGAAAAACAATATCTACAGTTACAAAATACACTCAATGGGATTGGTGTAAAACACTGTGCTGAAGCATTGAATAGTGAATGTGAAAACAGGAATAGAAATTATCAAAAATGAAGAAAGAGATTTGCAGACTGCAGGGGAGGAGAACAAGAAGTCAATGAGAAGCTAAAACCTCCAGTGAGTCAGTGCCACATGCAGGCTGACTGGGGGAAAGCCAGACGCCAGCCCCTTCCAGCACGTGGGCAGGGAGACAAGAAGAGCCAAGGTTCCCTCCCTAACCCCCATAAGTAACTGGCTGATTCAGAGAAACATAGGCTATGATGATAACTAATGAGGTAAAATACAATTTAATGCTTGTATTGTTTAGTGTTTCACTGACTTTGTAGGTGTAAAGCTGGCAGTCTAATCATCTATTGAGAGGATAACAATATGCAGTGTAGATGTATAGAGAAGATCCCCTTCTGAAGGTGGTAGCCATTGTCAATTCCCTGTTATCTTGTTTCAAAATCCTGTATCATTCTCATTGTTTTGTTTGGTTGGGTTTTATTCTGTTTTATCATGTTTGGTTTTATTATATCCAATGACATGGGCAGCTATTGCAAAGATAACAAGATATACTATGGTAGTCATTTTGGATTTTCTATTATTTTGTTTTGAAGTCCAGTATTACATTCATTGTTTTGTTTTTATTGGTTCTATTCTGTTCTGTTTTGTTTGATTTTACTGTGTCTTATGGTATGGGCAGCTATTTTGAAGATAACAAGAGGCATTATGGTAATCATTGTTGATTTCCTATTATCTTGTTTTGAAATCCTGTGTCATTTGCACTGTTTTGTTTTGATTGGCTTTATTCTGTTTTATTTTGCTTTGTTTTATTCTCTTTAAAATAAAGTTCAAAAAAATGAAGAAAGAAAATGTATTATTCTATCCTATGCTTAGAAGTACAATATCAAATGAGCTAACAAATAATTGAAGTCCAAGAAAGAGAAAAGACAAGGGAGTTGAGAACATAAGAAGAAAAATTTGAAGAAATAGTGACCATTTAAAATAATTTGGGTTACAACCTATAAACTTAGAGACACAGGAATCTCAGTGAACCCTAAAGCAGAAAAACAAAGAAAATAATATAAAGGTGTATCATAACCAAAGCTTTTAAAGAATGATTTTTAAAAATTTGCAAGTCACAGGGGCAAGAGCATGTGGCTTGCAAATGGAAAAAGAACTTAGACAGACTTCTCATTTATAAATTGCGAAGACTCAAAAGCAATGGAATAATATCTCCCTCATTCTGAAAAACAAACTGTATACCTCAAATTCTGTACTCAGAGAAAATGGTTTTTGAAGATCTAGTAGAAATAAAATAATCAAACAAACACCAGTGGAATTAAATAACAGCAGACTGTACCAGAAGAAATGTTAAAGTCTACAAGCTTAGAGATGATGTGGTCATTTAGATTTAAACAATGGAAGAAAAGGAATTATGTAGGTGAATTTTTAAAAATGATACTTTCTCTTTATTTTTGACCTCTTTGAAATACAATTTAAAATTTAAAAGAAAATAATAAAAATGTATAATGGCAGAATATGTTATGTAGCATTAAAATATCTAATAACAATATGCTTATTTAGGGTAAGGAAATTGAAACTGTTTTGTAAGGTTATTATATTAGAAAACATAGTATATTATTTGAACTTAATTGTTTTTTGCTGATAATAAATACTGTATATTGTGCATAATTTACATGACATAAAATTATTATATTTGATATATAATGCATTACAACTTTATAATGAATTATATATAGTATTAAACAAAATAATAATAGAATAAAACAAAATAAGAATTAAAAAATATAATATTAAGCAATATATCAGAGCACAACATATGAAAAAATGTTGAGGGACTGGTTTGCTATACTGAGAAAAACTGTATGACATTAAATGATCACATTATTACTAAGAAAAATTCATAAAATCAATAATCAAGTTATGTACCTAAGAAACTGGTAAAAGAACATCAGTAACCAACATAAGTAAAGGAACATTAACATAAATAAAGCTACAGAAGCCAATTAAGTGAACATGAAAATGAGAAAAGAAACTATCAAAAATGAAGAAAGAAAAAATATTATTCACTTCTTTGACTAGAGTTACAAAAAACAGCCATAAAAAAGAGAAAATTATACTATTGTGGATTCACTGTTGTCATTTGTTTTTCTCTTTTGCTTTTTGTCTTTCTTATATGTGTCTTTTTTTTCTCTTAAATAAAAAAAAGAGAAAATTAATAGACCAAAAATTGGGTATTTGAGATCTGTAAAACTGATTTTTAAAAACTCTAGAAATAGACTAATAAAAAATAGTCAAATTATGAGTAGCAAAATAAAAATGAGAAGGCTATTATAGAGCTTACAGATGTTTAAAGAAATACAGGTCAATATTATGAGTAACTTTGTGCCACCAAATTCATCAAGTTCATGAAACAGGTGGAATTTTTTGAAAGACACAAAATTTTATTCAAAACAAAATAGATAAGCTAAATACCTCAACTTCTCTTTTAAAATATTAATTAATATCCTCTCAAAAGAAACTCCTCAGATAACATAATTCATTAATTACTGTAGGCATTTAAGGAGAGAAAGGTACCAATGCTATGTAAATACTCACAGAAAATGAGAAAGAGGTATTTCTCAAGTTATCTTACAAGACTAGCACTAACCTGTTGTCAAAACAATACAAAGTTTTGCCAACAAATGAAAGTATAGATCTACATCCATCATGAACAGATATAAAAATTTTTATTTCAATATTAATAATTTGAATCCAGCAATTAAAGAATACTATCTCTTGATCAATGAAAGATACATGCACACTGAGAAAAAAAGTAAAACTCTCTTAACTGGTATATGACAATGATCTTCTATAAATAAAATTTTAAATCATCTCTAAATCACTGCTAAAAGTAGCAAGATTAAATAAGGTCATTATACAAAAGTCAATTTTCTTTCTATATGCTGGCAATTGGAAATTGAAACAAAAGTAATATAATTAGAATAACATGAAATGATAATGAATAATAATAAAAGTTTTATACTAAGTGTTATTAGACATTACTGAAAGAAATGAAGGAAGATAATTAAATAGAGAGATTCACCATTTTGACAGGTTGGCAAACTAATATTTTTCCAAAGAGTGAATAAATTCCCAACAAAAATCCTAGCATATGTTTTTGTCAACATCAAGCATGTGATTTGAAAATTTCTGTGAAAATCCAAAAGACCATTAGCAGTCAAAAGCACTCTTTGAAATGGTAGAAAATTAGTTAAAGGATTCACATTATCTAGTTTCAAGTCTGGCTACAATGGTACATTTTCAAAGTAGTGTGGTAAAGAAATACATTCATGAAACAGAAGAGGAAATTCAGAAATCAGCTAACATATATACAGACAATTGATTTTCTGTTTTCAATAAAAGTGCCAAGACAGTCTTCTGGATAGTCAGTGGAGAGATTCTTTTCAACAAATGGTACTGGAACAATTGGGTAACTATGTAGAAAATGTGCACTTATAAACCTCATCTCATACCATATGTATAAACACTTCTAGCTAATGGGTAGTAGAACTAAGAATAAGAGTGAAGACTATAAATTTTCAAAAGCATTACTGTGAGTGAAAGAATCCTTATGCAAAACAATGCATACAGTATTATATGAAATTCTACAAAAGTCAAAGCTATAGTGACAGTTGATCAGTGGTTGCTTGGGTTCAATGATGAGGACAGAGAATTAACTTTCAAGGGGTAAAAGTTGAGGGAAATTTTTGGTATGATGGAAATATTTTACATCTTTATTACAATGGTGGTTTCATGACTATTAACCCTTGTTCAAAACTCTGAATCTTTAAATTGAAATGATAAATTTCAGTATATACAAATTATATTTTGAAAAGCACATGATATTTTTAAAGCCTATATTTAAAAAAATCAAATTCAAAAGATTACAGTATAAATCACATCGATATTCAATTATTTTCTAGCTTCTGTGTTTATCAGTATACTCTGAGATAGAGCTTGAAGTTTGTTTCAGTGTAGCATTTTTTTTTTTAAATCACAATCTGGTCCTAGTTTTTTTTTTTTAATCAGAAGTCAGATTTCTCACAGAAGCTCACCACTGTTTTTCTCAATCTAGAATAGTTCAGTTTTACTCTGAGAAGAAAACTGTGGGGCACGCAAACTGTAATTTTATTTTTATTTTTTTATTTTATTTTATTTTTTTTTTGCGGCACCAGGGATTGAACTCACAGCCTTGCGCCTGCCAGGTCAGGCGCTTAAGCCACTGAGTCAAACTCGCGGCCCTGGTTTTTTTGAGGCAGGGTCGCACTATGTAGCTCAGGTCGGCCTTGCGCTGCGTTGTAGCCCAAGCCGGCCTCGAACTCACAACGCTCCGCCTACCTCAGCCTCCTGAGTGCTGGGATTAAAGGCGTGCGCCACCACACCCGGCTTGTAATTTTATTTTATTTTTATTTCATTTTTTTTATTTTAAAGAGAATAAAACCCAACAAAATGAAACAGAGTAAAGCTAATCAAAACAAAGAAATGAAAGGGGTACAGAACTTTGTAGCAGGACAATAAAGAAATCAACAATGGCTACCATAGTATATCTTATTATCTTCACAATAGTTGTCCATTCCATCAGACATAGTAAAATCGAATAAAACAAAATAGAATAAAACCAATCAAAACAGAACAGTGACTAAAACAAAACAATAAATCAGGATAAAACAAAATAGTGAAAACAATATTGGGTTTCAAAAACAGGACAGAAGGAAATCCTCTGTATTTGCCATATTGCATACTGTTTTCTTTCTAGTAGATGCTCAGACTACCAGCCTTAGGCCTGCAAAGTCAACCAAACAATACAAGCATTCAGTTGTTTTTGTCCCTCAGTTGCTACAAACTCAACCTGTCCTCCAAACCAGAGAGTTGTTTGGGGTAAGAGGGTGGGGTCTTGATTCTCAGCCCATATGCTGGTCAGCTCACAGAGAAGGTGATCTGACTTCTCTTTTCCTGGGCCCCGCATGGTTTGTGTGGCTTACTGGAAATGCTCCTTCCAGACCCCACATGGCTTCTGCCCACAAACCGTAATTTTAAAACAACTCTATCAAGTTAACCAAAGATCATCCTTGGACAAGCTTAGCTATTACTGATGTTATCCCTGATCTAGATTTTCTTAAAATTTGAAAAGTAAATCAGAAAAATATTTACCAAAATGTATTTTAAGAAATTCTACTTTTGCAAGAAGTTAAAAAGTAAATAGATAGACAGATGATTGATTGATTGATTGATTGATGAAAGGTATGTGCTAATGCCCGGGTAGACAGCTATATATTGATAGTGTATTAGGCACCTTTGCATTGCTATGACAGAGTACTTGAAAAAACCAATTCAGAGGAAAGATTTATTTTGGTTCATGGTTTCAGAAGTTTCAGTCCATGGTCTGCTGGCTCCATTCTTTTAGACCTATAAAGAGGCTGAAGCATCATGGTGGAACAGCATGGCAACTGAAGGCAGCTAGGAAGCAGAAAAGAGCAAAAGGACCAGAAAGGAAGGGACCAGGGATGAGGTCAATCCCTCGTGACTTACTTCCTTTAACTAGTGGCCATGTTTTAAGTCTCTGTCACCGCTCAATAAGGTCATTAAATTATAAACCCATCAGTGAATTAATCCACTGATAAAATTAGAGCCTATACGATCCAGTCACCTATCAAAACCTCCATCTCTGAAGATGGGGGGGGATTGTTTAAATCTAAACAATAAAAGATGCATATATATATATATATATATATATATATGATATATCACAAAATTTCTAAGAAATTCTAGGTAAATTTTTAAAATCTTCTTTCCTGTAGAATATCTCTGGGCTTTCATGTGCTAATAATATTTTGAATTTCTACCACTTTCCATTTTGGGGAGCAACAAGATTGCCACACTAGTTTCATCAAACACACTTTGGGAAATTTTGATGCATAATATTATTCATAATTTATTCAGAAGACTCATTGTTTAATTTTAAGAATTTCCAGAATGCATTCCATGACAGTATCCATAAAACATTCTGGCTTCATCTTGTTATTTATTTTATCAAGTGAATAATATACCTTGGGGTTAAGCCATAAAATGATGTAGAAGCATAGAATTGTAAGCCTGGAAGGGATCATGCGAACTCAGTAGGCCACCTCCCAGGCTTCAGAAGGACCACACCTAAGCCATCATGGACAGATGGGTATCTAGTTTGTTGTAAAAGACCTCCAGGGAAGAAAATTCCATAACCTCCCTGTAACCTATTCCAGATGCCCAGTTTTTCTGAGAAAACAATGAGCTCCTGGAAGTGCATCTAGACTATTGTGCATGCACTGAGTGCTTTGTCATACAGTGGTCTATAGGTAGGTGTTTGGAATTTAACAAAGGTGCTAATGAAACTAGGATAAAAATCTGTCTGACTGTCTATCTGTCTGTCTTGAGAGAAAGAAAGCACAGGAATTTAAAAATCTGTCTGAATTATCTCCAACTATTTTTTCCTATTTTCACAGTTTCAAATAACATCTTGTACCATACTTCTCCTTTGTAGACTCTTGGTTTAATCCTCTCCTCTTTTCCCCCAACACCCATAGCTGAAGCTCTCATTTCTTGCTAGGTTGGTCTTTCAAATGCCTCTTGGCTAAGTCTTAATTCACCTTCACTGCTGTTAAACATGTCTGTCTGTCATTGCCATGTCTAACATATCCCTTTACCAACAATTTAAATATGAACCCATCTATCTGTCTCTCTGCTCTCTATTTCTCAGTCTTCAAACTATGAGCATATATATTGGTAGAAAAATGGATGAACAGATAGAACAATAGATAATAGATAGATAGATATAGATAGACAAACAGAGGCCTATTTAGCTCCTCTAGTTTGACTTCAATCTCCCTTCCCAGTCCATCTTCAGTTGCTGTATTCTCCACAATGCATTCAATCCCACACTCATAGTGAACATTTCTCTTGCCTTCTTTACTTTGATTTTTTCATTCTTTCTTCCTGAAACTCCTCTCCCTTTCTATCAAGTATTAGATCCTTTGTAAAATATGCCAAGGCATTTCTAAGTCAAACTAATTATTTCCTCACCTCTTTTGCATACCAGAACTTCTGAATGCTCCTCATCATATCACAAAGGCACAAAACATGGCAGATATCGAGTGAACAGGTAACACAATTTTGGTGTGTGCCACAGACAGGAGGATGGACAGAGGTTGAATTGAGTGAGTAGAGGGAAGACTGGAACTGACAGACTGACCAGCCAAGGAAATGTCATAAAGGTGACAGGAAAAGCAAATGGTGATCATGAAAGTGATGATGACCATAAGCAAGAAAGAAAAGCATACAAAGACCCTGCCACTTGGGAATGAGAGGGCCCTGTTTATAACCCAGGACAGATGAGTGGGTGCAGGATGGAGGGCAGCCAGCAGTCCTTCCACATCCTGAGAACCAGTGGGACAGGACATGGGGAAGGCAGCAGCCATAGACACAAGGAACCTCCAGAGAAAGAGCTCCCAACTTGTCCCCCAATCTCAGGGCAAGTCACATGTTGTCATGGTTAGAAACCTTAGAGGAGGGAAAGCAAAGGGAGAGGCTCATTGTCTACTTCATATCATAAGTACAGATTAACATTGTTCTATATTAGCTATTTCTATTATTCCATGATGAGAACATCTGTCTGGCATATCCATTTTTCTCAGGAGTTTTGTTGGGAGCAGAAGGGTCATGCCAACTTGGTGGTGCTCTATGGAGCCAATTACAGTGAGGACATTCAGCATGACATTCATTAAATTGTAGTGATGAGTATGCTGATTGCTACTGCTGAACTGATGTGCGTACGGGATCTAGAAATGAAGGCTGTCTTGGGAAATACTCTTCAGAATTTCTGTGGTCATTGACTGTTGTGTCAACTTGAATAAGAAATGCCCAACTAGTTGGATTAGCATAGTTTTGAGTGTGGCTGAATAGATTTACTGAAGATGAAACAGCCATGCTGGGTATGAGTGGCACCAACCAATAGGCTTGTAGCCCAAATAGAATACAAAAGGGAGAGCAGAAGGAAGGCTCTTTTCAGTTTTTTGGGAGGAGCTCCAGTCTTTGCTTTCACCTTGGACATCCGTCTCCTGGTTTCTCATGCAGATTCTTTAGCCTTGCAGCAGGGACCCTTTGATTTCCTGATACAGACCTGCATGGGACCCTACAGTGAGCTCCAGGCCTTTGACTTTTGAATGCATCCTTCAGATCTCCAGCACACTGACAGCCCTTTTGCATCCTTCCACTGCGGACTCTGCAGACTGCCATTGCAGGCCTACCTTGAAAATATATATACATTATATACATATATATCATACATGTATTTATGTATATATATTCTATTAAATGTTTCTCTAATGAGCACTGACTGATACAAGTTCCTTCTTCACGATATGTAACTTTATAATACATAACTTCTATAAGAGTTCACAAACAGCTTAGCCATAAATAAATAAAAATGTCTACTTGAAATGCTACAACTTGCACATTTAAACAAATAGTTTTTCCTTCAAAGTCCTTGCCTTAGACAATTAGATACTTAGGGTAATCATGGGCCATTTCTGTTTGTTATCATTTATTGAGTGCTTACCACTTTTTGGACCATGTTAGGAAGGCTTTATCATGAATCTCATAGTATCCCTAGAAGGTCAGCATTGTATTCATCATTTTACAGACGAGAAGCCTGAGTAACTTGCCCCCAGATGGCTGCAGCTGGTTTAGGGGTGGGTTGTGACCTTGGGCAATGGAGCTCCTGAGACCAAAGCAACTATTCTTCTTAATCTGTTTTATTTGGTCAAAACATTTTTTTGAGATTTTTTTCAAACTTAAATTACACCCATTAATGAGTACATGTAATGACTTAGTAATGAATCTTTGAACTTTCTAAATGACTTTGAGTTTTAAAGATAGTTAAAAGGTTTTTAGAATCAAATGTAGTGAAAAGTGTGGGAGACTGAGGTATGCTGAGATACTTTGTGATCTTGGAAGGAATATATTGAATATTTTGTGATTTTTAAATTTAATTGAAAGATAATTTAAAATATAACTGGTTTGGTAATTTTTACAATGCCATAGATATTGAAAGAGTGGTATTTGGTATAGAAAATGGGAACTACTTCATCTCAAACTTATAATTCCACTTTTGAACCTTAGGATTGCAATGACTATGATAGATCACTGAATAGTTTTTTCCCTCAAGTTCTGAGTAAACCTTGGACCCCTAAACTGTCAGGCTCCAAATTCTTCCAGTTGTATATCCTTGGCTCACACAAGCTAAGAAGTGATTTCACAGCCAAGTCTCTGCCTAGCGAGCCTTCACCCCATGCTTAAACTTCCATGGATGACAAAGAAACCTCATCTCTGACCTTTCAAATCCTCACTCCCAACCTCAATGCTGCCCTTTCCTTGAAAGATTGTAACTATCAGGACAGCCTTCCTTCCTAGATAACAGAAATTCATCTCCATGTATTAGGTATTTCGAGATTTGGAGACATGAATGCAATTTCATAAGCAAAAAAAAGTTGATTTAGGCATATACTAAAGAAAAGCTTTTCAAACAAAATGAAGCCTCCAGAGTACATAAACTCCATTGCCCCTTCCCAAGCTGATGGGTCTTTTTCTTAGCTGTCACCCAACCCAACTTTCAGAGTAGACTCAAAAGAAAAGCACAGAAATACTTTTCTGACTTTTCCATATTTAGCACAACACCACACAAAATTGCTAAATACCATATAACCACACTTACCATCCTGGGGCCTATAAATTCAGAATTCAGACACTTGATTACAAACCACAGAATGACTCTGTTTAAGAAATAGTATGTGGGATTGTAAGGGAACTGCCCTTATTTAGATCTTCTTCTGGCTGTTAACTTAGTAGCATGGGCCTTCTCTCTCTCTCCCCACCCCCTTCTCAATCCCTCTACCATGGTTGTCATCTCCAATTTCTGATACAGTTGCCGGAGTACTGAGGGTACAGGCTGGCAAGAGTTGGGGACCATTCTCTACTATAATTATCGTTCAAAAAGAAAATCAACACATGCGCTTTTGGTTTCACAGTAAAATTCCAGAGCAAAATAGGAGTCAATCACCCAGTTCCAGGAGGGATAAGGTACACCTGAAAATCTCTCCCCTGATCTGGGAGTGGCCCAGGGAACCACCTCTACTTTGCTGCAGCCCCTCTCCCTGCCTCAGCTTCAAAGCCATCTTCTGTTTCAGACCCTTTATCTGACCAGACCCATTTGGCACATGAAGGAAAAAGCATAGGAATCATGACCTGGATATTTCTCTTTCTCAGACTTGTTTATATTTTTAAAGGGATAAACTGTAAGCTAAACTAGTAGAGGGTACACACCCCCACCAGGAATTTCTTCAGAAACATAGACGAGCTACCTCCCCACCAAGCTGAGCTTTCCAAGGCCACTCTTGCTGATAAACTTGATTAAACAGATCAGAAAATAATATAAATTTATAAATGCTTAAATAGTCTCCATGAAAGACATTTAGTTTTCAAATATAAATCCCTCACTTTAGCCCTTTATGATAGAAATGTCTCTTGTATCTCAGAAACCAGATCACAACACTACTAAGGATTCTTTATTAAGTGAAACAGCTCGTATTAAGATATTCACTGTTTCAGAGATATGCTAAGTGCTTTACCTTACTGCAGTCTTAGGAAGTAGATTTCATTATCTCCAATAGTTAAGACTATGAATGAAAGTAATTATGTATCATAAGTAAAACCATAGAGTGATTATGTGGCAGAGGCAGCCTTGCAATTCATCTCCTTATGCCACTGTAAAATATTTCTAGAAAGTACATGCATCCCTGAAGATACATATGATAAGAACCTTTATATCAGCCATGTTTCGGGATGCAAGCCACAAATATTAATTCTGGCTTATTTAAGGGGGGAGAAAAGAAAATGTAGGGTGCACAGACACTTCGGAAGTGTTGGAAATTCATACTTGAGATTCCATAGCCAGCAATAGGCTCAAAACTGCACTACAAAATAGGTCCAAGGACAGAATGGGCCAGGAGCTGCTATCACTATGCCCTGGATACACAATGAAGCTACAAAACAAGTGAACCATACACTGGCCACAGCTACTGTGCTGTTCCTTAGCTTCCCCCAAGAACTGGCTCTCATAGTAATGGCCTTCACTGTCAGGAAACATGTTTCTTAATTCTTGTTGCATCAGATCTCTGATCCCCTATTCAAACACCAAAGAAGGTGCATTTAGCTGATGGAGCTCAAGTCCAAGGCTCACATGCTACCAGTGAAAGGGGACTGAAAAGTGAGTCTGGAGCAGTTTCAGCTTCTATGATGGATCTCTGTGTGTCCCCCACTGAAACCTATGAACTAGATAATTACCCTTTGGAAACAAAAATTAGATGGTTGGCAGCCAGAAGGAATAACTTACAGGTGCTATGCCTTCCCCTCTTTTCCCAAAAAATAAGCTGGAAAATAATCAGGGTTGAAGACTAGAGAGCAAAAATACCAGCCCCAATCAGCCATCCTGACACCACTCTTCTTTTGCCTGAGGACAGACTGATTCAGACTGCCTTTTATGATTTCTAACTTTCAAGGCTGGTGGTTTTCCAGAAAGGTCTTATTTTCAGGAAAATACAGTAGGACTCAACTGGCAAGCTTCTCTCGTACCAGGCAATTCATGCCTTTACCCGTATGAGTATGAGATGCTCCTTATTCCAGCCCTGTGACTCCCAGATCATTAGTAGAGCAGGGCTTTGTGGTTCACCAGAGTGTTCTGTGGACGATGAATGGTGTCAGCAGAGATCCTGAGTCATGGAATAGCTAGTATTTAAAAAGAAGACAGAAGAAAAATGTAAGCACTCCTGAAAGACTGGTGAATCAGTTCTCTGTGGATTGAGACTAAAGAACACTGTGTCCAGAGTAACTGCATTTTGGATGCAAAATCAAAGAGCTTCTGTAAACTTGTTATTACCCTTCTGGTGGTGTCCATGGCAAATACCGACAGCATGGATGTCAGTTTCCAGCTTGGGCCAATTTGCTCACCGGATCCATTTTATTTTCACCAGAACTCATCTCCCAGAGGTTTTCTCCTACGAAAGAGAAAGATGAGAAATATCTGTTTTAGGAGGAGGATAATACATCTTGCCTGGTGTGGGCATCTGTTACATTTCTCTGCTCAGCATTTATTCTTTCTTCTTTTATTAACAGTACCATAATATTCCTATGCTTCCCTGATGGGTCTAAGGATGTTCAAGCGACCTGGAGTTAGAATATACAAACACCCGCATATAGTGATTGGCTCAGGGAAAGGCATGTGATGTAGAACCTCCCGATTAGAACATTCAGTTGTGTCTTCAATTCTTAGGAAATAGAAATGCTCTCTACCAGAATTACTAAGCTGATATGGCATACTGAACTCTTCTGGTGGACGTCATACCACCATAAGCAGAGGGCCTGGGAACAGGGTCAACAGAGAAACTCAAGCAAATATTTTTAAAATGATGGAATACTATTTATAATATCATCTTAACACTTTCAGAGCCAGTAATCTTAGATTTTTAATTAGCTGAACCCATAAATTTCTTCTTTCCCTTAAACTAGCATGAGTTGGGTCACCTACCACATGCAACTATAAAACCTTAACTGGTTCACGAACTATACTGGTATATAGAATTCTGGTCTGTCTTTGTTCAAGAAGAAGCCAAATAACTAGTTGTCCTGTTACTGTTGTAGGAAAGGTCAATAGTCTGGATGGAGAATAGGTTACGTGTTTTCTTTCAACTTTGAGATTTTAGGATTGTCTGAATAGAGACAAGTAAGAAAGATTTGCTAAAACACATTGGATGCTATCTCAGAAAAAGATAATGATGGAATTGCCTTTTAGTACAGCAAAAATCATCACCCAAACTGGGTTGGTAACTATTTTAAGTTCCATTTAGCGTCTCACAGTAATCCGTTTCATAAGTGCTTTGCAATTTCTAAATTTGCGAGGCTTAAATAATTACGTAATTATTTTGTACAACCACAGAGCACCACTTGGGTTCGGTAGCTACTTAAAGCCATGTTGTTTTTCATTAAAAATTTTATTTTGTTTAGTACATAATTTATAGTTTGTGTAACAGGAATAACCATATCATGCAACTATTCCCTAACAGCGTAGCAATTACTCCCATATTGTGGTAACTTTCAGTGGAATGGATATTTCTTTGTAATTACAGAAATGATAACATCAAACCCGACAATTTCCTGGCGATAATATTTATAAGTATAAATTCAACTATAATTCAGTTGCCTCTTCTTGACCATTCCAGTTGATCATGAAAACACATGGAATAAAATGTTTTATTGTCACTTTCAGATTAGATGATAGTTAACAAGCACGCTTCAGAAATTCAAGCTTGGGAATACATCCTGTGTAGTGGGATCAAAGTACATTATTTGCTGCCATCTATATTCTAGTAACAAATAGGCCTTGATCAATGACAACAGTTCAAGATCAAGGGATCATGCAGCAAAGTTATATTTTATTGTAACATAAACCCAGTTGACAAAGTTCGCTGAAGGATGTGGTGTGAGAGACTGGCTTCCGTATGGCCTGAAGGGAAAGAGAAAAAAAGGCACAGGATCTGGAGTTAGAAACCTGAGTTTGGGCCTAACTTTTCTGTTTTCCAGCTTATGCCATCTTACCAATGGCATAGTCTCTCTCAGATTGTTGCTTTTTCTATAAATTTGCCTTGTTGGTGCTTGCCTCATGAGGTTTGTTGCAAAAGCAAACTGTGTAATGCACTTG